>JAVSCE010020274.1:0-24028 GCA_032199065.1 Smutsia gigantea | reverse complement strand
TCACAATTGCATCAAAAGAATAAAATACCTAAGAATAAACCTAACGAAGGAAGTGAAAGACCTGTACTCTGAAAACTACAAGACACTCCTAAGAGAAATTAAAGAGGACACTAACAATGGAAATGCATCCCATGCTCTTGGCTAGGAAGAATAAATATTGTCAAAATGGCTATACTACCTAAAGCAATCTACAGATTCAACGCAATCCCTATCAAACTACCAACAGCTTTCTTCAATGAACTGGAACAAATAATTCTAAAATTCATATGGAAACACAAAAGACCCCGAATAGCCAAAGCAATCCTGAGAAGGAGGAATAAAACAGGGGGAATTACACGCCCGGACTTCAAGCTCTACTACAAAGCCACAGTAATCAAGACAATTTGGTATTGGCACAAAAACAGACCCACAGACCAGTGGAACAGAATAGAAAAATCCAAACATTAACCCAAACATATACAGTCAATTAATATTTGATAAAGGAGCCTTGGATATACAATGGGGAGATGACAGCCTCTTCAGCAGCTGGTGTTGGAAAAACTGGACAGCTACATGTAAGAGAATGAAACTGGACTACTGTCTAGCCACATACACAAAGGTAAACTCAAGGTGGATCAAAGACTTGAATGTAAGTCATGAAACCATAAAACTCTTAGAAAAAAACATAGGCAAAAATCTCCTGGACATAAACATGAGCAACTTCTTCATGAACATATCTCCCCGGGCAAGGGAAACAAAAGCAAAATGAACAAGTGGGACTATATCAAGCTGCAAAGCTTCTGTACAGCAAAGGACACCATCAGTAGAACAAAGAGATCCTACAGTATGGGAGAATATATTCATAAATGACATATCTGATAAGGGGTTGACATCCAAAATATATAAAGAACTCACACACCTTAACAAACAAAAAGCAAATAATCCAATTAAGAAATGGGCAGAGGGCATGAATAAGACACTTCTCTAAAGAGGAAATTCAGATGGCCAACAGGCACATGAAAAGATGCGCCACATCGCTAATCATCAGAGAAATGCAGATTAAAACCACAATGAGATATCACCTCACACCAGTGAGGATGGCCAACATCCAAAACACAAACAACAACAAATGTTAGCAAGGATGTGGAGAAAAGGGAACCCTCCTACACTGCTGGTGGGACTGCAAATTAGTTCAATCATTGTGGAAAGCAGTATGGAGGTTCCTCAAAAAACTCAAAATAGAAATACCATTTGACCCAGGAATTCCACTCCTAGGAATTTACCCTAAGAATACAGTAGCCCAGTTTGAAAAAGACAGATGCACCCCTATGTTTATTGCAGCACTATTTACAATAGCCAAGAAATGGAAGCAACCTAAGTGTCCATCAGTAGATGAATGGATAAAGAAGATGTGGTACATATACACAATGGAATATTATTCAGCCATAAGAAGAAACAAATCCTACCATTTGCAACAACATGGATGGAGCTAGAGGGTATTATGCTCAGTGAAATAAGCCAAGCCGAAAAAGACAAGTATCAAATGATTTCACTCATATGTGGAGTATAAGAACAAAGAAAAATACTGAAGGAACAGAACAGCAGCAGACTCACAGAACCCAAGAACGGACTAATAGTTACCAAAGGGAAAGGGACTGGGGAAAATGGGCGGGAAGGGAGGGATAAGAGGGAAAAAGGGGCATTACAATTAGCAGATGTAATGTTGGGGGCGCACGGGGAGGGCAGTACAACTCAGAGAAGACAAGCAGTGATTCTATAGCATCTCACTACGCTGATGGACAGCGACTGTAATGGGGTTGGTGGGGGGGACCTGATGAAGGCGTAGTTTAATAATCGTAATATTGCACATGTAATTGTAAATTAATGATAATAAAATAAATTATATTTAAAAAAATGGGCAGAGGAGCTGAACAGACACTTCTCCAAAGAAGAAATTCCGATGTCCAACAGGCACATGAAAAGATCCTCCACATCACTAGTCATCAGAGAAATGCAAATTAAACCACAATGCGATATCATCTCACACCAGTTAGGATGTTCAACATCCAGAAGACAAACAACAACAAATGTTGGCGGGGATGTGGAGAAAGGGGAGCCCTCCTTCACTGCTGGTGGGAATGCAAAGTAGTTCAACCATTGTAGGTAGCAATATGGAGGTTCCTCAAAAAACTCAAAATAGAAATACCATTTGATCCAGGAATCCCACTCCTAGGAATTTACCCTAAGACTGCAGCAGCCCAGTTTCAAAAAGACAGATGCACCCCTATGTTTATTGCAGCACTATTTACAATAGCCAAGAAATGGAAGCAGCCTAAGTGTCCATCAGTAGATGAATAGATAAAGAAGATGTGGTACATATACAAAATGGAATATTATTCAGCTATAAGAAGAAAACAAATCCTACCATTTGCAACAACATGGATCGAGCTAGAGGGTATTATGCTCAGTGAAATAAGCCATGCCGAAAAAGACAAATATCAAATGATTTCACTCATATGTGGAGTATAAGAACAAAGAAAAAAACTGAAGGAACAAAACAGCAGCAGACTCACAGAACCCAAGAATGGACTAAAAGTTACCAAAGGGAAAGGGACTGGGGAGGATGGGTGGGAAGGAGGGACAAGGGGGACAAAGGGGCATTACGATTAGCAGATGTAATGTTGGGGGGGCACGGGGAGGGCAGTACAACTCAGAGAAGACAAGTAGTGACTCTATAGCATCTCACTACGCTGATGGACAGCGACTGTAATGGGGTATCTGGGGAGGACTTGATGATGTGGGGTGTCTAGTATCCATAATGTTGCACATGTAACTGTAGATCCCCAATACCAAAATAAAAAAAAGTCATTTCAGAGCTTACAAAGCAAAGAGTAAACACAGTGTAATCTTAAGTGTTAACTATAAAGAAAGAATAAAATAGTGAATTTCTCTGTATAATAAAAGGTAGCACTTTAGAGTTAATTTTGCAAAAGGAAAACTTCCAGAGCAATGGACCATGGTGGTACCTATACTGTCCTGTCTTAAGCAGCTTTATCTTTAGTTCTGAAATTATCATTGCAAATACATACTGAAATAGATTACATGATTACACAGCCATGTAAAGTAGTAAATGGATTTTCTAGTATTGTTCTCATGTATTTGTTCTACATTTTATTTAAGTCCTTACTATAGTTCCAGGCACGATGTTAGCCCCTAGATACTAGTTTTAAAGTAAAATATCTTGGGTGCCCAAGAAATGCCTGGGATAGTTCTAGATAAATGGGCAGAATAAAAGGAAATGAACAAAGTTCCCTAGCTCAGGAGATCTCTTGAGACAGTAGGTTAGGAATTCTGAAAATAGAGGGACCTAGATTAGTTGTAATTTCCCTGTACCTGTACAGCTGAGTATCAAAATTCACAAATTGCTTCTATACCAGTAATAGTAGTTAACCCCCTGACTGGAGAAACACTAGTGTGATACCATCAGTAATATATAAAAATATTGATAATACATCATGTTGACAAAGCTGAAGGGGGGAGTCTCATAAATTGCTGGTGGGAGTGCAATTAGTCAATTGAGGGCAATTTTGCAATAAGTATAAAAATTACAAATACATGAAATTTTGATCCCAAAATTCCATTTCTCCTCCAGTTATATTTGCATAGGTATAAACTGTTGTGTGTACAAGGTTTTTCACATAGTATTACTTGTAATAACAAAAAATGAGAAACAATCCGATATCCATCAATAGAGGACTGATCAAATAAATAATGGTACATCTACCCAATGAGAAAGCTCTTTATGTACTTACATGTAAAATTGTATGAAAAAAGCAAGATGTAGAGCTGTGTACTTTCTCAATTTCATGCCATGGAAGTATGTTACCTATTCAATTATGTATCTTAAAAAAATAATATTGAAAAAATATAATAGCCTGTCAGAGATAGCATTTAGATTAGAGCCAGTTGGGTAGCTTACTGCCTTAATGCCTGCTAAAGAAAGACCCCATTAGCCTGTGAGCATATACTAGAACGTCTATGATTTGCAAAAACCCAGTTTTTATAGTTCTTAAATTGGGCTCAGCATAATTTTTAACAGATGGTTTTCATGAGAAATTTTACTTTTTAAAAATCCCCTCTCAGATTGCCTTCCATTTGAGAGAAGTCTGAGTCTATCTAGATCAGAGCTGTGAGTATTCTAAGGGGGCAAATATGAAAGTTTCTCGAGGGAGTGGTTTTGAGAATTTGCAGGTCTCTAATCTGTAAATCCATCCAGCTCTGTATAGCCCTCTGTTCCATGAAGGAGTTGAAGCACATGAATTAGTGGCATTCATTTCTCAGAACCACTGTGATACCTTTTCACCTACTAGAATGAGAGCCCCTTGAGGGCACGGTCCATGTCCTGTACTGCCTTCCTATTTATCACAGAAGTGCTTTTCAAACCATTTGTGGGGAAGGACCATTTTCCCCCATATCCATTGTGTACCAACACTTTTATGAAACACAATATAAATAAATTACTAGAAAAATGAAATAAAACAAAAACATACAAAATACAAGCCCAATTCTTTTATGATTATGTACAACAGACATAAAATTGCTCTGTCAAATTGTTAAGGTTTCAAAACACATACTCAATTTATTTTTTTATTGAAGTACAGTTGGTATACAATATTACATTGGTTTCAGGTGTACAACATAGTGATTCAACAATTATATACCTTACAAAATGCTCACCACGATAAATGCAGCTACTATCTGTCATCAGTTCTTGTCATGGACCAGCAAGAAACAATCTGTGGACTGGCACTGGTTCATGGACCACACTTTGAATAGGATTGCCTTACTCAAATGTGGTAGCATTACTATAGTGCCCAGCTCATAGTAGGCTTTAGATAAATGCTGGGTTTAGTACATCATTCCTACAGTGTTTTCTACTTTGCAGAGCCTATTCACATCTTTTTAACCCCTCTATCCTGATGCCACCTTCCGAGTTAAATGGAGCAGATTTTATCACTCCCATTTGACAGATGGGGAAATTGAGGCATGCAGATTAAGTGATTTGCCTTTTCTGAAACAGCTACTTAGTGTAAGAACCCATACTAGTCCCTGACTCCTCCAGCATTTTGTGGCCATGGCACTAAGAAAGCCCTTCAGTCAAAGAGAGCCTCCCAAGAGTTTCACCGATTAGAAAAAAGAGAGACTGTCTTAGGCTCTCCAGGGGATGGCAGTTTGACAGTGTGGTGTAATAGAAAAAGCAGAGACTCTATCAGAGAGATAGTTTGGAATCCAGGCTTGGGCAAGAGATAACTTCTGAGCTTGTCTCCTTATCTCTAAAGTGGAGATAGTAACAACTCCTCCACAAAGCTCCACTAAGAACTAAATGGAGACTGTAATTAGCCAGATATGTAATTCAGAAAGAATGGTTGCTAAAATTAATATTAGGCGCAGTTTAGAAGCCAGCATTGATGGGCTTCCTTATAATCTAATCGCATGGAATGCTTGCCATCTACTGGTGGAGGAAAGAACAATGGCTCTCAGAAGAGAACATTGCTCTGAAGGAATGGCATCAATGAATTATGTGCTTCTTGTCTCTCTCTTTTTGCAGTGGCTCCTAGAGAGCTTGGAGCCAAATGTTTGGTCCACCCCTAGCAAATGAACAGGACTTTACAGATTGTGTTTTTTGTTAACCTCACCTCTAGCTCCATTTTCTTTTTCCTATCTGTATTTTCCCTTGACTTGATTGTCTCACTTTTATGTATTTTTGCAGGTCATTTTAAATACCTTTTACAATATACTGAATGGTGATTTATTAAACCAAATAAAATGTAACAAAATTACATTCTATTTTTTTGTTAATTTTGGTCCATTATCCCAGCAACCAGAATCTAACAATAGGTACAAGAACAGATAAGTTGACTCCAAGATATAATAGAATTTAAAACAATGCAAATTTAAAATAAAACTTTAAGACTCCAGCCTATAAAAATTGAAATGGCCAATGTCAATAGTACTGGAACAATACACCCTGAGTTAGGTGATATATTCATTTACTTATACACTGGGTATTTACAATATATCATACATACACTGTTCCAAGTACAGGAAATGCAGCAGTGAATGAAAAGACAAAAGTCCACACTCTCATTGAGCTTACACTTTTTGTGCGGAGTGGATAGTGAAGACAGATAGTGAACAAGATAAATAAGAATATTATATGGTATATGTAGGAGGTAACTACTATGAAAAAAAATAACCTGCAAAGGCATATAGAGATATCTAGAGGGTTACAATTTAAAATAGAGGAGTCAGAAAAGGCTTGGAGAGAAGGTGACACTTGAAAAGGTAACACTTGAGAAGCACTCGAAGGAAGTGAGAGAATAGGCCATGCTGGTACCTAAAGAAAGAGCATTTCAGACAGAGGATAAGGACTTTGACCTCTGCTCTTGTTTGAGTCATGTCTAGGGAGCCATGGAAGGGTCTCAGAAAAGGGATGATATGATTGACTTATCTCTTAAAAGGATTGCTCTGATTACTGCGTTAAGTAGGAGGGAGAATCTAAAAATAGGTATAAGTATAGATAAGTTAGGAGGCTATTTCAGCAGTCCAGACAAGAGGTAATGGTAGCTTGAACCGAGGCAAAAGCAATGGGGGTGGTCAGATTGTGCACTTATTTTCAATGTAGCACAGGATTTGCTCATAGATTGGAGGTGTTAGAGAAAGAGGGAAGTCAAGAATGATTTCAAGGTCTGTTACCTGAACAACTGGAAAAAATGAAGGACAAGCAGGTTTTAGGAGGGTGGAGATCAGAAATTAAGATTTTATATCTTAAAGTTTGAAATCTGTATTAGATATCCAAGTGGAGATATTAAACAGGCAGCTGGATGTACAAGTTGTGGTTTAGGGGAGAGGTTTGAACTGTAGATAAAAATCTGAGGGTTAACAGATGGCATTTAAAGCCATGAGATTAGATGAGATTATCAAAGGCAAAAGTAGAGAAGAGGACAAGACTAAGCCCTGGAGCACTCTCATATTAAGAAATCAAGAAGCCAAGAAAGAACTGAAAAGAAAACTAAGAAATATGAGAAAATCCAGAGCAATGTGGGGTCCCAAAAACAAGTGAAGGAAGTGTTTTAAGAAGAAGGTGGTTGCCAGAGGGGAGGGGATGTGAGGGATGAGTCAGATAGGTGAAGGGGAAAAAAAATTAATGAGATTGTTTGATATCTTGATCTGAGCGATGTTTACATGAGTACATGTCAAAATCCATCACGCTGTATACTAAGATTTGTGCATTTTGTTATATGTACCTCAATATTAAACATTTTTTAAATAAAACATTGCCTAGCACAAGTCAGGCAATTGATGAATATTCACTGAATCAATGAAAATGACCCAAAAAAGTAAATCATGTAAACCATTCCATTAGCAGAAAAATAAAGAGATGGGAGGACTTCCAGGAAGATGGCGGCGTGAGCAGGGCGGCAGAAATCTTCTCCCAAAACCAAATATATTTATGAAAATACCGCAAATACAACTATTCATAAAAGAGAGACCAGAAGATACACAACGACACCAGCCTGCACCTACACCTGAGAGGACTCGGCACCCCGTGAGGCGGGTAAAATATGCAGCCGCGACACTGCGCTACCCGAGCACTCCCACACCCCAGCGCACCGGTGGGAGGAGAGGATTCAGAGCAGGGAGGGAGTGGAAGCACAGGCCCACCGAATAACCACTCCTGGTGATCTGCACCGGGAGCACTGACACACTTCACGCGGTGTATCGGAGATTGGAGAGACAGAGGTGCAGATTCCAAGACGGCAGGTCCACCCAGCTGGTTCCCTGGGACAAAAGAAAAGCGCGCGCTTTTTTAGGGGTCTTAAAGAGACAAGGGCCCAATGGAGGAGAAGGATCATCCCAGCACACTCAGCCAAGCAGGCTGGGAGACCTGGGGAATTTCAGTCCCCTTGGACTGTGGCTGGGAAAAGCAGTCGCACGGAGACTTCTCACAGAAATCAGCAGCTTCCCATTCGTTCCCTCTCCAGACAGAGACACAAAGGGCCCGGCAGAGTGGTGTGGCTGCGGAATAGTGGAGCAGTAGCGCCACCTACATGATGCTCACAGAAATTACACCTGGCAGACGTTTCTTTTTCTTTCTTTCTTTCTTTTTCTCTATTTTCCCTTTCTTCTTTTTTTCTTTTTCTGACCACTTCTATCACCACAAAAAGACAGAGAAATCCGGTACAAACAGAGCCTACCCAAACAATCACAGTCCAGACTAACCCAGAGAGGGAGTGTTAAGGGATGGACATGCACAATTTTCCTGAAAAAGAATTCAGAATAAAAGTCATAACCATACTGATGGATCTAAAGAGAAATATGCAAGAGCTAAGAGAGGAAGAGAGGGAAGTGAGGAAAGACAATGCAGAGATGAGACAAGCGACCGACAGGCTTAGCAGCAGACTGGACGAGATTCAAGAGACTGTTAATGGAATAGAAATCAGAGAACAGGAATACAGAGAAGCTGAGGCAGAGAGAGATAAAAGGATCTCTAGGAATGAAAGAATTTTAACAGAACTGTGTGACCAATCCAAACGGAACAATATTTGCATTATATGAATACCAGAGGAAGAAGAGAGAGAAAAAGGGATAGAAAGTGTCTTTGAAGAAATAATTGCTGAAAACTTCCCCAAGCTGGGGAAGGAAACAGTCTCTCAACCATGGAAGCCTACAGATCTCCCAAGACAAGGGACCCAAGGAAGACAACACCAAGACACATAATAATTAAAATGGAAAAGATCAAAGATAAGGACTAAGTATTAAAGGCAGCTAGAGAGAGAAGAAATATCACCTACAAAGGAAAATTCATCAGACTATGATCAGACTTCTCAACAGAATCCTTACAGGCCAGAAGACAATGGCATGATATATTTAACATAATTAAACGGAAGGGCCTTGAACCAAGAATACTGTATCCAGCACGATTATCATTTAAAATTTTTAAAGAATTTTTTTAATATAATTTATTTTGGTATCATTAATCTACAATTACATGTGCAATATTATGGTTATTAAACTACCCCTTCATCAGGACCCCCCATCAACCCCGTTACAGTCACTGTCCATCAGCATAGTGAGATGCTATAGAATCACTACTTGTCTTCTCTGAGTTATACAGCCGTCCCCGTGCCCCCCCAACATTACATCTGCTAATCATAATGCCCCTTTTTCCCTCTTATCCCTCCCTTCCCACTCATCTTCCCCAGTCCCTTTCCCTTTGGTAACTATTAGTCCATTCTTGGGTTCTGTGAGTCTGCTGCTGTTTTGTTCCTTCAGTGTTTTTCTTTGTTCTTATACTCTGCATATGAGTGAAATCATTTGATATTTGTCTTTTTCGGCTTGGCTTATTTCACTGAGCATAATACCCTCTAGCTCCATCCATGTTGTTGCAAATGGTAGGATTTGTTTTCTTCTTATGGCTGAATAATATTCCATTGTGCTTATGTACCACCTCTTCTTTATCCATTCATCTACTGATGGACACTTAGGTTGCGTCCATTTCTTGGCTATTGTAAATAGTGCTGCGATAAACATAGGGGTGCATGTGGAGAGCCATGAGAGCATAAGCACAACCGTCTTAAGTTCAGCAGCCATTTTAGATGTGGGGAGCCATGTTTGGTTACTGCTTGACATAAGTGAAGCCATGTTGTGAACTTCCTCCATATTGTAGAGAGAACTTGTTTATCCTGCAACTTTCGTCCTTGAACAAGTTGTTTTGAGACATGAATGTCTGAGAACAGAGTAACCGTTCCTTGGTCCTGGGAACGGGGAACTTGATTAAGAAAACAACTCTCTGTATGATGACGTAGTGTCTTTGTTGTAATGCCAATATACTTTGGATAGTTTCATAACAAGACTGCGTATATACCAAAGAGAAATAAAGCATTTTGGCTTTCTGCACCAACAGACTGCCCTCCTGTGATCTTTGTATATACAACCCTCACCCCCCCATTCAGGTACTGTTTGACTCCTGCCTGCAGGCTCCGGCAGAAAGTGGCGCCCGAACAGGGACCTGAATATGGGGGACAACGGCGAAGGGCCACTGCAGGAAAAGGATGCATCTGCTTAGAGGCCACAGCGAACTGGGGGTGGAGCAGTGAAGCACAGGATCGGTAAGAAGAGCATCAGACACAGTGAGTACTCATTGGGAACAGAAGTAGCAGGATGCTCTTTGTAAATATGCTTAAGAATATGCTCGGGCCCATGGAGCAAAGGTAGGGCAGCAACAGTTAATCCAGTTTTTAAAATTTGTAGAGAAAGTTTGCCCTTGGTTCCCAGAAGAAGGGACCATAGACCTTCAAGTATGGGCCCATGTAGGAGAAAAATTACAGGAGCATTATGATGTCCATGGACCAGAAAAGGTCCCAGCAGATACTTTTGGACTATAAACCTTAATTAGAGATAGCCTCGATCCTGGGCATGAGAGATACAGATTAGACATAAAAACCACCAAGAGAGAGGACGCAGAGCTTTCTGCCCCGCCTGAACCTGTTTGTGCGGAAGTGGCAGAGGATGCTGAATGGGACAGTGAGCGAGAGTCTTTGATTGATTCAGGAGAAGACCCTCCTAGCCACGAACCTCCTTCTCCTCCTTTGCCTGAAGTTTGCCTGTGTAAAGCATTTAGCAAACTTATGTGCAAACCCATGAGAAATCCATCTTCTGTAGTTGCTGGGCCAGACCCGAAAAAGGGACCTGGCGCCTGGCCAGTCCTGCCCTTGCCCAACATGACACCTCCCGAACAAGGGCGGGGGAGCCAGGGAAGCCAGAGCCTGTGCTGAGCCGTGAGCTCACCCCACTTCAAAAGGCTGTAAAGAAAGCTGATGAAAGAGGGGGGGACACTGACGGGTTTACCTTCTTCCCCGTTTTTGATGATCCAAATCAGCCAGCGGGAGCCAGGCACAGATTCCATGTCCCAGTACCTTTCAAGCAGTTAAAAGAACTTAAAACTGCTTGTGCCTCCTATGGGGCGACAGCCCCTTTTACACAAGCTCTGCTTGAGGCATTGTCTGCTGATGCTCTTCCACCCTCAGATTGGAAGAACACTGCAAAAGCATGCTTGTCAGGTGGTGATTACCTGTTGTGGAAGTCTGAATTTGCAGACCAGTGTCTAAGAACTGCAGACATTAATAGAGCACAAAATATCCCAGTGAATTTTGACATGCTTGCAGGAGAGGGCCCGTTTAATGATGTTCACGCACAGCGTCAGATGGAGCCAGGTGCCTATGCTCAAATAAATGCAGCCGCTAAATGAGCTTGGATGAAACTGCCTATGGGTGGGCCTCACTCTGAAGATCTTTCAAAAATAAGGCAGGGCCCCGATGAACCTTTCCAAGATTTTCTCTCCCGCTTATTGCAGACAGCCGGAAGACTGATAGGAGACTCTGAAGCAGGACCTTCAGAAAATTAATATAAAATGAGGAATGCCCTGTCACAGGAACTTGAGTATAAGCAATTGCTACAGGGATTACTCCTCTCCACAGGAGTGAAAATGAAAGAAAAACTTTTAGTTGACTTATTTGCTTTGGTTAAACAACATTGTCCATAGTTTAAATCTCAATCCCACTTACAGTTTAACTCTGAAGCTTAGAGGTAGAAGTAAAAAAGTCACCAATGGACAATCAGCAAAATTTTTGCACTTTGTGCAAGAATGCTGTCTTTGGTTCCCTGAAGAAGAAACTTAATTGGCAGATAGGGAGAAGTTTGCTTTTACTGTACCCTCCTTTAATTTTCAAACTCCTTCAGAGAGATTCCAATAGAAAGTACTTCCTCAAGGAATGTTATACGGCCCTATAATTTGTCAGAATTATGTGCACAGGGCTCTCTTATCCCCTCCCTGCGTGAGCCAGGAGCTGTCTGTCCTCTCACTGTATCTCTAAATAAAAGCCTCCCCTTAGCTCTCCTACCTTAACTGTTTGTTAAGTTCATTCTTCAGCTCTGCAAACAAGAACCCCGGCATCATTTTCAGGGGCTCATCTGAGATAGCCTCAGAGGTGAGTATTGGCATCCAAGCCTGCCTTTTCTTTCACTGTCCTTATAGAAGGAAGCCGTCTATGGCACACAACATCGGGCGCTCATCAGCCACTTAAATGGGACCAGCCCGGCTGCCGATCTCAAAGTCTCAAGCGACAGGTTCCCCTGCGTCTCCCTCAGTGGATCCCCCCGGCACCCTTGGGAGTCGGGAAAGTCACCTGACTGGAGGCCAGGATTCCCTTTCAGAGGCATCTCCTTGGATGCAAGGCACTGAGGAAAGCCGTGGGCAACTGCAAGAGTCTAGGCTGAGGCTACACTTCAGCAGCTTCTCAAAGGCCCATGTGTCTGGAATCAGACCCCGACAGCCCGACTAGGTATCCATGAGGGGTGACTCTCTTTCTGTCTCTCTGACTTCCAGCCTGCTTTTTCAGGCTGTCCTCACCTCTGAGTGAGGCAAGGGGCGTTCCTAACTTTCTTCTAACTTCATCAGTTTCACGGAACCTGATGCCCACCACTGGAAGGTAAGAAATTGCTCTTATTCCTGGCTAAATGCTGTACTCTTTATCTCATAAAAGGTGTCTGAGCACTCGTTAGCCACTTAAAAGATGATTAGCGTCGGCTACCAGTTTAAATCTCTGATTAGAGAGGCTTGGCCCCTGAAAGAAGTATGCAATATAATGTTATGCAGCTAAATATATTTTGCCTCAAGGAAAGAAAATAGTCAAAAGTCCCGTGAACTACTACAATACGGAACTAGTTTTCTAAATTCTTTTAGTGAAAATCTGTTCTACTTATTGAGTTCATCATTATCTTCAAAAATTTGAGAGGTTTTTAAACTAGACTCCCTGAAAAGGAAGAAATTTTTCTTCTGCAATACAGCCTGGCCTTAAATAACTAGTGCTAGAATGATACTTGCATTTCATTTCCAGCCCCTGGACAAACACAGTCCCTATCAGTACAGAGCCTTCATCAGCTCCTTTTAGTCTGAGACCATCTAAACCTTAACCCAGTTATGTGAACTACTCACCCTTAAAATGTATTCTTGCAAATTGAGGTACCTTTAATCGAGTAAGCTAAAAAGAAAGAGGGCAATTGAATATTACTAACTCAAATCTTTGTATCAGTTTATCCGAGTATATATTCTTTTATGAAAAGTATTGCTAACTGTAATCATTATGTCTCAGTCTGTATATTTGTTTGTCTAAGTGTGTAAATAAAAAATGTTTTTCTGCCTCTGGATGGTATTAATACAAATTAACTTAAAAACAAGCACTTGTGAAAATTGGACATTCTAAAACTTCCAAGAAATTCTAATAAAAGATATTAAGCATTAATGCTAATTTAAGTTGAACTGAAATGGACATGTCCCATGGTTATTAGCTGCCTGTTTACCTAAAGTCATTTCAATTGATGTTATCTGTTAAATCTTTCAAGAAAAAATGCTTAAGCTTAACTCTGTGTAATGTAAAAGTTTTTATAAGTAATCTAGCATAATTGCTAAACAGTGTGTAAACAAGTGTAACAAATAAATATCTTAATAGTAATAATAGTATATTAATGTATAACTGTGTATATCTGCAAACAGCCTGAGAATTTTTGTGGTAACCAAAATTCTTAGAGTTTTGCTAAGTTATATGAAGATGTTTTGTGCTCAGTAAAAATTGTGCTGTAAGGCACATTTCCAGAAATGATAAAAAGTGTTCATTGAAAGTTTAAGTACCTAATATTTTAAGTCCTAATTAAAACTACTTAATATAATAAAGAAGACATCTCTGCTTGCTAGAAAAGATGTGTGTTTAATAAAAGAAGGTATAAAGAGTAAAAATTCATTTTGTTGAGGGTAAAAGAATGTAACTTCTAAAGTACAGCTGTTTATGTAAAAGAACTCTGAATGTAAAAAGAAAGTTGTAGAAAGTTTGTGGAAAAATTGACATGGTCGTGCTATGTAAAGGTGAAGCGAGTGAGTCTTGAAATCAAGTGCACAGCAAGATTAGAGTTTTGTTTTCAGTTGAAAGACAAAGTTGTCTTAGACTGTTAGCCTGCTCTTAATATTGACAAATTGCAAATAACTTTCTAATTGTTTTAATCAAAGCAGTTTCTCATGCTTAAAGTCTCAATGAGTTCTCTGAATATTTAAGAAAATGAAATCTTCATATTAAAAAGACTGTAAGCCAAGTGTTGTTAACAACTAAGTAACCTGTATTTGCATTTAAGCCTTTTTATTGTCCTTCTAATTAAATACCTATAATCCTATTTAAGCAAGCACGAAAGAAACTTTCTTCTGACAACTTGCCAAAATCAAATTCAAAAAGGTACTTTTACCTGTAAGTAACATGTTTTCCAGAGGGCCCCTGGAAAATGTCAGAGAAATTTTCTCTTCATTAGAGAAAGTATGTGGCTAATTCGGCTTATTTATCAATATATAATCACTTGCTTAATTACCTGGAAAGCACTGTCAAAGAGAATGATGCCAAACTTTGTTTCTGGATGTTCTGTGTTACAAAAATATCCAAATTTCCTTATGTCAACTGTCTTATACTAAGCTCTCATGAGATCTTTTGCCATTGTCATTTGTAAGTCTTGTCATTTATAGTCACTGTTTTATTACTTCTAAACTGGTAAAGAACTAGATATCAGCAGAACAAATATTAATTACATAAGATTAAGTAAACTACAGAAGATGGTTTTGTAGTGCGGGATGCATCCTTCCTGCTCTAATAGATTATCCTGAAAATAATCATGAAAGACTTCTCCGAGCTCTGCCGTCTGATTGTGACAACAACTTGAAGCTTTGGATCCCGCCTCTGAGGCAGTGACAGCAGCATTCATCCTGCTGGACTTATCATTGGAATGCAAAAAGAAATATCTAAGCTGGCCTGTGTGTACAGTGAGACAACGAATTTGACTGCTTCTGTATTATCTGAACTCAATCAAGAGCTAAGAGAAGTGTGAGTTGTGGTGCTTCAGAATCGTGCTATTATAGATTATCCGCTGTTAAAAGAACATATGAAATGTGACCAGTTATCAGGAATGTGTTGTTTTAATTTATCTGATTTTTCTGCTTTTGCTATATATCTGTATTCCTGTTCTGTTAATGTGTGGACTTAATTCAATTAGTAGTTTGTTACAACCTATACATGCCTCATACTTAAAATTACTGGTATCATAATCCTTTCAACAGGTACAGTCGCAGAGAGGCCATCAGGTGAAAAATTGGGGGCCAACAGACATGAGGCTTAGAACCTCAACCCCCAGTTTTGAGAGAAATCTTCTGCATCTGTGGATGTTTTGTTGCCCTTGCCCAGCTCAGATCAAAGCTCAGTCTATAGGCATAGACATGCTCACCTGCAATTACCTTCTAATTGCACTAGATTTATTTTCTATCTTTATTCTACTTCACGTAAATTCAATAAATAGACTTATTTTATACTGCAGAATATAGGGAAGTAAACTTTGTTAAAAGCCTTCTGTTAGAAACTATCTACTTGCTATATTCTCTATTATATCTATGTACTACTTGATAAAAAATTAAAAAGGGGGGGAATGTTGGAGTTCTCACAGAAGAATGTGCATCTGTTAATTTGGAACTTTTTATTTTGTGTCAGTCTGAGTCTTCAAACAGCTCAGGCTGCAGACCTGTTACCTCAAGCAAAGTAAGTCTAAGGAGGTTGGCTGCACACCCCAGACTGCAGGGGACAGAGTTGAACCACAGTTCAAGGAACTATATCAATGTAGAGACTGCTCTGTGTTCTTTTTTTCTCCCTGGGAAAGAATAATTTAGCCTTGAGGTCTGAGAAAGAATGATTTAGCCTCCTTCTTCCATGCTTTTTAAAATTACTTCTAAGAACCTGGCTTACAGTTGCGGGAGACTTACATGGCTTGCAGCTATATGTGTCCCCTCCCCGAGTGCCAGAATACAGGCTGGATGGTCAAAGATGGGTGAGACTGGCAAAGGGAGATACCAACCTAAGACAGGACACAAACCATGCTGTTTGAAGCCTGATGAAGGGTAAGGATCTCCTTTGTGCCTCTCAACCTAAGACAGGCACAGTCTTCTATTATGACAACAGAGTTGTCATAAAAAATTAAAAAGGGGGAGATGTGGAGAGCCATGAGAGCATAAGCACAACTGTCTTAAGTTCAGCAGCCATTTTAGATGTGGGGAGCCATGTTTGGTTACTGCTTGACATAAGTGAAGCCATGTTGTGAACTTCCTACATATTGTAGAGAGAACTTGTTTATCCTGCAACATTCGTCCTTGAACAAGTTGTATTGAGACATGAATGTCTGGGAACAGATAACCATTCCTTGGTCCTCGGAACAGGGAACTTGATTAAGAAAACAACTCACTGTATGATAAGGTAGTCTCTTTGTGTAATGCCGATATATTTTGGATAGTTTCATAGCAAGACTGCATATATACCAAAGAGAAATAAAGCATTTTGGCTTTCTGCACCGACACACTGCCCTCCTGTGATCTTTGTATATACAACCCTCGCCCCCCGCCCATTCAGGTACTGTTTGACTCCTGCCGGCAGGCGCTGGCAGGTGCATATGTGTTTTTCAAACTGGGCTGCTACATTCTTAGGATAAATTCCTACGAGTGGAATTCCTGGGTAAAATGGTACTTCTATTTTGAGTTCTTGGAGGAACCTCCATACTGCTTTCCACAATGGTTGAACTAATTTGCAGTCCCACCAGCAGTGTAGAAGGGTTCCCTTTTCTCCAAATCCTCACCAATATTTGTTGTTGTTTCTGTTTTGGATGTTGGCCATTCTCACTGGTGTGAGGTGATATCTCGTTATGGTTTTAATCTGCATTTCTCTGATGATTAGTGATGTGGAGCATATTTTCATGTGCCTGTTGGCCATCTGAATTTCTTCTTTGGAGAAGTGTCTATTCATGTCCTCTGCCCATTTCTTAATTGGACTTTTCGCTTTTTGTTTGTTAAGGTACGTGAGTTCTTCATATATTTTGGATGTCAACCCTTTATCAGATACGTCATTTATGAATATATTCTCCCATACTGTAGGATATCTTTTTGTTCTACTGATGGTGTCCTTTGCTGTACAGAAGCTTTTCAGCTTGATATAGTCCCACTTGTTCATTTTTGCTTATGTTTCCCTTGCCCGGGGAGATATGTTCATGAAGAAGTCGCTCATGTTTATGTCCAAGAGATTTTTGCCTATGTTTTTTTCTAAGAGTTTTATGGTTTCAAGAATTATATTGAGGTCTTTGATCCACCTTGAGTTTACCTTTGTGTATGGGGCTAGACAGTAGTCCAGTTTCATTCTCTTACATGTAGCTGTCCAGTTTTTCCAACACCAGCTGCTGAAGAGGCTGTCATCTCCCATTGTATATCCAAGGCTCCTTTATCAAATATTAATTGACTGTATATGTTTGGATTAATGTTTGGATTTTCTATTCTGTTCCACTGGTCTGTGGGTCTGTTTTTGTGCCAATACCAAATTGTCTTGATTACTGTGGCTTTGTAGTAGAGCTTGAAGTCAGGAGCGTAATTCCCCCTGTTTTATTCCTCCTTCTCAGGATTGCTTTGGCTATTTGGGGTCTTTTGTGGTTCCATATGAATTTTAGAATGATTTGTTCCAGTTCATTGAAGAAGGCTGTTGGTAGTTTGATAGGGATTGCATTGAATCTGTAGATTGCTTTAGGTAGTATAGCCATTTTGACAATATTTATTCTTCTAGCCAAGAGCATGGGATGAATTTCCATTTGTTAGTGTCCTCTTTAATTTCTCTTAGGAGTGTCTTGTAGTTTTCAGAGTACAGGTCTTTCACTTCCTTCGTTAGGTTTATTCCTAGGTATTTTATTCTTTTTGATGCAATTGTGAACGGAATTGTTTTTCTGATTTCTTTTTCTGTTAGTTCATCATTAGTGTATAGGAAAGCAACAGATTTCTGTGTGTTAATTTTGTATCCTGCAACTTTGCTGAATTCAGATATTGGTTCTAGTAGTTTTGGAATGGAGTCTTTAGGATTTTTTATGTACAGTATAATGTCATCTGCAAATAGTGACAATTTGACTTCTTCTTTACCAATCTGGATGCCTTGTATGTCTTTGTTTTGTCTGATTGACGTGGCTAGGACCTCCAGTACTATGTTGAATAACAGTGGAGAGAGTGGGCATCCCTGTCTTGTTCCTGATCTTAGATGAAAAGCTTTCAGCTTCTCGCCGTTAAGTGTGATGTGAGAAGTGGGTTTGTCATATATGGCCTTTATGATGTTGAGGTACTTGCCCTCTCTACACATTTTGTTGAGAGTTTTAATCATGAATGGATGCTGAATTTTGTCAAATGCTTTTTCAGCATCTATGGACATGATCATGTGGTTTTTGTTCTTCTTTTTGTTGATGTGGTGGATGATGTTGATGGATTTTCGAATGTTGTACCATCCTTGCATCCTTGGGATGAATCCCACTTGATCATGGTGTATGATCCTCTTGATGTATTTTTGAATTCGTTTTGCTAATATTATGTTGAGTATTTTTGCATCTACTTCCATCAGGGATATTGGTGTATAATTTTCTTTTTTGGTGAGGTCTTCTCCCGGTTTTGGTATTAGAGTGATGCTGGCTTCATAGAATGAGTTCGGAAGTATTCCCTCCTCTTCTATTTTTTGGAAAACTTTAAGGAGAATGGGTGTTATTTCTTCTATATGTCTGGTAGAATTCAGAGGTGAATCCATCTGGTCTGGGGGTTTTGATCTGGTGTAGTTTTTGGATTACTGCTTCAATTTCATTGCTGGTGATTGGTCTGTTTAGTTTTTCTGTTTCTTGCTTGGTCAGTCTTGGAAGGTTGTATTTTTCTAAGAAGTTGTCCATTTCTTCTAGGTTTTCCAGCTTGTTAGCATATAGATTCTCATAATATTCTCTTATAATTCTTTGTATTTCTGTGGGGTCTGTCGTGAATTTCCTTTCTCATTTCTGATTCTGTTTATGTGTGTAGATTCTCTTTTTCTCTTAATAAGTCTGGCTAGGGGTTTTTCTGTTTTGTTTATTCTTTCAAAGAACCACCTCTTGGTTTCATTGATTTCTTTCTATTGTTTTATTCTACTCAATTTTTAAAATTTCTTCTCTGATCTTTATTATGTCCCTCCTTCTGGTGACTTTGGGCATCATTGTTCTTCTTTTTCCAATTTCAGTAATTGTATCTTTAGACTATTCATTTGGGAATGTTCTTCCTTCTTCATATAGGCCTGGATTGCAATATACTTTCCTCTTAGAACTGCCTTTGCTGCGTCCCACAGAAGCTGTGGCTTTGTGTTGTTGTTGTCATTAGTCTCCATATATTCTTTGATTTCTGTTTTGATTTGGTCGTTAACCCATTGGTTAATTAGGAGAATGTTGTTAATTCTCCATGTATTTGTGAGCCTCTTTGATTTCTTTCTAAAATTTATTTCTAGTTTTTTACCTTTGTGATCTGAGAAGTTGGTTGGTAGGATTTCAATATTTTTGAACTTACTGAGGTTCTTTTTGTGGCCTAGTATGTGGTCTATTCTGGAAAATGTTCCATGTGCACTTGAGAAGAATGTGTATCCTGTTGCTTTTGGGTACAGAGTTCTGTAGATGTCTGTTAGGTCCATCTGTTCTAGTGTGTGGTTCAGTGCCTGTGTCTTTAGTTATTTTGTGTCTGGTTGATCTGTCCTTTGGAGTGAGTGGTGTGTTCATGTCTCCTAACATGAATGCATTACTGTCTATTTCCTCCTTTAATTCTGTTAGTATTTGTTTCACATATGCTGGTATGCCTGTGTTGGGTGCATATATATTTA
Source organism: Smutsia gigantea (assembly GCA_032199065.1). Taxonomy (NCBI): domain Eukaryota; kingdom Metazoa; phylum Chordata; class Mammalia; order Pholidota; family Manidae; genus Smutsia; species Smutsia gigantea. The sequence continues at coordinate 4,232 of JAVSCE010020274.1, read as the reverse complement.
TAATGGTTATATCTTCTTGTTGGACTGACCCCTTTATCATTATGTAATGTCCTTTTTTATCTCTTGCTACTTTCTTCATTTTGAAGTCTTTTTTGTCTGATACAAATACTGCAACACCTGCTTTTTTGCCTTTGTTGTTTGCACGAAATACCTTTTTCCACCCCTTCACTTTTAGTCTGTGTATATCTTTGGGTTTGAGGTGAGTCTCTTGTAAGCAGCATATAGATGGGTCTTGCTTTTTTATCCATTCTGTTACACTGTGTCTTTTGATTGGTGCATTCAGTCCATTTACATTTAGGGTGATTATTAATAGATATATACTTATTGCCATTTCTGGTTTTAGATTCGTCGTTACCAAAGGTTCAAGGTTTGCTTCTTTACTATCTATCAATCTAACTTAACTTTCTTGTTAAGTTATTGTAAACACCATCTGATGTTTCTTTATTTCTCACCCTTCTTATTCTTCTTCCTTCATTCTTTATATACTAGGTGTTTTATTCTTTGCCTTAGTTAGTATTTGGATGGTCTGCTTTCTTTGCTATGATTTTATTTTCTCTGTTGACATCTTTTTAGCCTTAAGGGTGCTTCCCTCTAGAGCAGTCCGTTTAAGATATCCTTTAGTGGTGGTTTATGAGAGGCAAACTCTCTCAACTTTCGTTTGTCTGGAAATTCTTTAATCCCTCCATCATATTTAAATGATAATCGTGCTGGATACAATATTCTTGGTTCGAGGCCCTTCTGTTTCATAATGTTAAATATATCATGTCATTCCCTTCTGGCTTGTAAGGTTTCTCTTGAGAAGTCTGATGATAGTCTGATGGGTTTTCCTTTGTAGGTGATCTTTTTTCTCTCTGTAGCTACCTTTAATACCCTGTCTTTATCTTTGATCTTTGCCATCTTAATTATTATGTGTCTTGGTGTTGTCTTCCTTGGGTTCCTTGTGTTGGGAGATCTGTGGGCTTCTGTGGACTGCCAGACTATTTCTTTCCCCAGCGAGGGAAAGTTTTCAGCAATTATTTCTTCAAAGACACTTTCTATCCCTTTTTCTCTCTCTTCTTCCTCTGGTACTCCTATAATGCGAATATTGTTCCCTTTGGATTGGTCACACAGTTCTCTTAATATTCTTTCATTCCTAGAAATCCTTTTATCTCTCTCTGCCTCAGCTGCTCTGTATTCCTGTTCTCTGATTTCTATTCCATTAACAGTCTCCTGCATCTCATCCAGTCTGCTTTTAAGCCCGTTGATCGCTTGTCTGATTTCTACATTGTCTTTCCTCACTTCCCTCACTTCCTCCCTCAGCTCTTGCACATTTCTCTGTAGATCCATCAGCATGGTTATGACTTTTATTCTGAATTCTTTTTCAGGAAGACTGTGCATTTCCATCCCTTCAGGCTCCCTCTCTGGGATTGTCTGGTTGATTTTAGTCTGGACCATATTCCTCTGTCTTTTCATGGCTATAGAAGTGGTCGCTGGTAGTTGCCACGTATGTCAGCTGGGCTCTTTAAGACTTTAAAAAGAGGAAAAAAAAGAAAGAAAGAAAAAGAAGAGAAAAAAATAAAGAGAAGAAAAAACAAAGAACAAAACAAAACAAAAAAACGCCCACTGGGAGTAGATTCTGTGAGGATGCTGTAGATGGCGCTGTTCCCCCACTATTCCACAGCCATGGCCGCGCCGCTCCACAGGGCCCTTTATAGCTCTGGCTCGAGTGGGAACGAATGGGAGGCTGATCTCGGTGGGAAGTAGATGGGCGGCCACCCTTTCCCAGTCGCCAGCTAAGGGGTCCGAGACTCCCAAGGACTCCCAGCCTGCTGGGCTGAGTGGGCTGGGGTGATCCGGCTCCTCCACTGGGCTCCCATCTCTTTAAGACCGCTGAAGAAAGCGCGCGCTTTTCTTTTTTTTTTTTTTTTCTTCCCTGGAGCCAGCTGCAAGCACCCTGGCACGTTCCCCGCTCAGATGCTGCCCCTCTGTCTCTCCAATCTCTGCTACACCGCGCTATGTGTGGCAGCGCTCCCCACACTGATCACCGGGGCTGGTTATTTGGTGGGGTGTACTTCCACTCCCTCCCCGCTCTGAATCCTCTTCTCCTGCTGGTGCGCTGGGGTGGGTGAGTGCGCGGGACCCGACGGGTCGTGGCTCCCTACCTTACCTGCCTCTTGGGGTGCCGAGTCCTCTCGGGTGTAGCTGCACGCTGTGCGCTTTCCTGTGTATTCTGGTCGCTCTTTTAGGAATAGTTGTATTCGCTGTATTTTCTTAGATAAATATAGTATTGGGAGGAGATTTCTGCTGCCCTGCTCATGCTGACATTTTCCCGGAAGTCTATCATTTAAATTTGAGGGACGGAATTAAACAATTTCCAGACAAACGAAAGCTGAGGGAATTTTCCTCCCATAAACCACCTCTACAGGACATCTTAAAGGAACTGCTCTAGATGGAAGCACTCCTAAGGCTGAAAAGAGGTCACCAGAGAAAATACAACCATACCAAAGAATGCAGATCATCCAAATACTAACTAAAGGCAAAGAATAAAACACCTAGTATATAAAGAATGGGGGAGGAAGAATAAGAAGGGAGAGAAATAAAGAATCATCAGACTGTGTTTACAATAACTTAACAAGAAACTTAAGTTAGACTGTTAGATAGTAGAGAAGCTACCATTAAATGTTTGGTAACCACGAATCTAAAGCCAGCAATGGCAATAAGTACATATCTATCGATAATCACCCTAAATGTAAATACAGTGAATGCACCCATCAAAGGACACACAGTAACAGAATGGATAAGAAAGCAAGACCCATCTATATGCTGCTTACAGGAGACTCATCTCAAACCCAAAGATATACACAGACTAAAGGGGAACAGATAGAAAAAGACATTTCATGCAAACAACAAGGAGAAAAAAGCAGGTGTTGCAGTACTTGTATCAGACAAAATGGACTTCAAAACGAGGAAAGTAGCAAGAGATACAAGGAGAAAAAAGCATGTGTTGCAGTACTTGTATGAGACAAAATGGACTTCAAAACGAAGAAAGTAGCAAGAGATAAAGAAGGACATAACATAATGATAAAGGGGTCAGTCAAACAAGGGGATATAACTATTTTAAATATATATTCACCCAACACAGGAACGCCAGCATATGTGAAAGAAATACTAACAGAGATAAATGAGGAAATAAAAAGCAATGCAGTAATTTTAGGAGACTTCAACACACCGCTCACTCCAAAGGACACATCAACCAGACAGAAAATAACTAAAGACACAGAGGCACTGAACAACACACTAGAACAGATGGACCTAACAGACATCTACAGAACTCTACACCCAAAAGCAACAGGATACACATTCTTCTCAAGTGCACATGGAACATTTTCCAGAATAGACCACATACTAGGTCACAAAAAGAATCTCAGTAAAGTCAAAAATATTGAAATTCTACCAACCAACTTCTCAGATCACAAAGGTATAAAACTAGAAATAAATTTTAGAAAGAAATCAAAAAGGCTCACAAATACATGGAAACCTAACAACATTCTCCTAGTTAATCAATGGGTTAACGACCAAATCAAAACAGAAATCAAAGAATATATGGAGACTAATGACAACAACAACACAAAGCCACAACTTCTGTGGGATGTAGCAAAGGCAGTTCTAAGAGGAAAGTACATTGCAATCCAGGCCTATTTAAAGAAGGAAGAACATTCCCAAATGAATCATCTAAAGACACAATTACTGAAATTGGAAAAAGAAGAACAAATGAAGCCCAAAGTCACCAGAAGGAGGGACATAATAAAGATCAGAGAAGAAATTTTAAAAATTGAGTAGAATAAAACAATAGAAAGAAATCAATGAAACCAAGAGGTGGTTCTTTGAAAGAATAAACAAAACAGAAAAACCCCTAGCCAGACTTATTAAGAAAAAAAGAGAATCTACACACAAAAACAGAATCAGAAATGAGAAAGGAAAAATCACGACAGACCCCACAGAAATACAAAGAATTATAAGAGAATATTATGAGAATCTATATACTAGCAAGCTGGAAAACCTAGAAGAAATGGACAGCTTCTTAGAAAAATACAAACTTCCTGACCAAGCAAGAAACGAAAAACTAAACAGACCAATCACCAGCAATGAAATTGAATTGGTAATCAAAAAACTACCCAAGAACAAAACCGCTGAGCCAGATGGATTCACCTCTGAATTCTACCAGACATATAGAGAAGAAATAACACCCATTC
>JAVSCE010020272.1:0-225564 GCA_032199065.1 Smutsia gigantea | reverse complement strand
TGGTCTGTTTAGTTTTTCTGTTTCTTGCTTGGTCAGTCTTGGAAGTTTGTATTTTTCTAACAGGATGTCCATTTCTTCTAGGTTTTCCAGCTTGTTAGCATATAGTTTCTCATAATATTCTCTTATAAGTCTTTGTATTTCTCTGGGGTCTGTCATTATTTTTCCTTTCTCATTTTTGATTCTGTTTATGTGTGTAGATTCTCTTTTTCTTTTAATAAATCTGGCTAGGGGTTTATCTATTTTGTTTATTTTTTCCATGAACCAGCTCTTGGTTTCATTGATTTTTTTCTATTGTTTTATTCTTCTTAATTTTATTTATTTCTTCTCTGATCTTTATTATGTCCCTCCTTCTGGTGACTTTGGGTCTCATTTGTTCTTCTTTTTCCAATTTCAGTAATTGTGTCTTTGGACTATTCATTTGGGAATGTTCTTCATTCTTTAAATACGCCTGGATTGCAATATACTTTCCTCTTAGAACTGCCTTTGCTGCGTCCCACAGAAGTTGTGGCTTTGTGTTGTTGTTGTCATTAGTCTCCATATATTCTTTGATTTCTGTTTGATTTGGTCATTAACCCATTGATTAATTAGGAGAGTGTTGTTAAGTCTCCATGTATTTGTGAGCCTTTTGATTTCTTTCTAAAATTTATTTCTAGTTTTATACCTTTGTGATCTGAGAAGTTGGTTGGTAGGATTTCAATATTTTTGAAATTACTGAGGTTCTTTTTGTGGCCTAGTATGTGGTCTATTCTGGAAAATGTTCCATGTGCACTTGAGAAGAATGTGTATCCTGTTGCTTTTGGGTGTGGAGTTCTGTAGATGTCTGTTAGGTCCATCTGTTCTAGTGTGTTGTTCAGTGCCTCTGTGTCTTTACTTATTTTCTGTCTGGTTGATCTGTCCCTTGGAGTGAGTGGTGTGTTGAAGTCACCTAAAATGAATGCATTGCTGTCTGTTTCTTCCTTTAATTCTGTTAGTATTTGTTTCACATATGCTGGCGCTCCCGTATTGGGTGCATATATATTTATAATTGTTATATCCTCTTGTTGGACTGACCCCTTTATCATTATGTAATGTCCTTCTTTATCTCTTGCTACTTTCTTCATTTTGAAGTCTATTTTGTCTGATACAAGTAGTGCAACACCTGCTTTTTTCTCCTTGTTGTTTGCATGAAAGAACTTTTTCCATCCCTTCACTTTTAGTCTGTGTATATCTTTGGGTTTGAGGTGAGTTTCTTGTAGGCAGCATATGGATGGGTGTTCCTTTTTTATGCATTCTGTTACTCTGTGTCATTTGATTGGTGCATTCAGTCCATTTACATTTAGGGCGATTATCGATAGATATGTACTTATTGCCATTGCTGGCTTTATATTCGTGGTTACCAAAGGTTCAAGGGTTGCTTCTTTACTATCTAACAATCTAACTTAACTTTCTTTTCACGTTATTGTAAACACAATGTGATGTTACTTTATTTCTCTCCCTTCTTATTCTTCCTCCTCCATTCTTTATATACTATGTGTTTTATTCTTTACCTTTAGTTAGTATTTGAATGGTCTGCTTTTTTGCTATGATTTTATTTTCTCTGGTGACATCTTTTTAGCCTTAGGAGTGCTTCCCTCTAGAGCAATTCCTTTTAAGATGTTCTGTAGAGGTGGTTTATGGGAGGCAAATTCTCTCAACTTTCGCTTGTCTGGAAATTGTTTAATCCCTCCGTCATATTTAAAGGATAATTGTGCTAGATACAATATTGTTGGTTCGAGGCCCTTCTGTTTCATTACATTAAATATGTCATGCCATTCTCTTCTGGCCTGTAAGTTTTCTGTTGAGAAGTCTGATGCTAGTCTGATGGGTTTTCCTTTATAGGTGATCTTTTTTCTGTCTCTAGCTGCCTTTAATACTCTGTTCTTATCTTTGGTCTTTGCAATTTTAATTATTATGTGTCTTGGTGTTGTCTTCCTTGGGTCCCTTGTGTTGGGAGATCTGTGGGCTTCCGTGGACTGCGAGAATATTTCTTTCCCCAGCATGGGGAAGTTTTCGGCAATTATTTCTTCAAAGACACTTTGTATCCCTTCTCTCTCTTCTTCCTCTGGTACTCCTATAATATGAATATTGTTCCATTTGGATTGGTCACACAGTTCTCTTAATATTCTTTCATTCCTAGAGATCCTTTTATCTCTCTCTGCCTCAGCATCTCTGTATTCCTGTTCTCTAATTTCTGTTCTATTAACAGACTCCTGGATCTCATCCAGTCTGCTGCTAAGCCCCTTGATGGCTTGTCTCATTTCTGCATTGTCTTTCCTGACTTCTCTCACTTCCTCCCTCAGTTCTTGCATATTTCTCTGTAGATCCATCAGCATGGTTATGACTTTTATTCTGAATTCTTTTTCAGGAAGATTGTGCATTTCCATCCCTTCAGTCTCCCTCTCTGGTGTTGTCTGTGTCTGGGTGAGCTTGGTCTGTACCATATTCCTCTGTCTTTTCATGGTGATAGAAGTGGTCGCTGGTAGGTGGCACGTTTGTCCGCTGGGCTCTTTAAGACTTAAAAAAAACACACACACACACCGGGAGTAGATTCTGTAAGGATGCTGTAGGTGGCGCTGTTGTTCCACTATTCTGCAGCCCCAGCCGTGCAGCTCCCACAGGGTCCTTTGTGGCTCTGGCCGGGGCGGGAACAAATGGGAGGCTGTTGTTCTGTATGTGAAGTTTCAGTGTGGCTACTTTTTCCCAGGCAACAGCCAAGGGGTCTGAAATACCTCAGGACTCCCAGCCTGCTGGGCCAAGTGTGCTGGGATTATCCTAGGCCCTTACCTCTTTAAGACCGCCAAAAAAAGCGCGCGCTTTTCTTTTGCCTTGGGGAGCCTGCTGCAAGGACCCGGGCATGTTCCCAGCTCAAAACCTGCACCTTCTGCCTCTCTAATATCCGATACACCACACGATGTGTGTCAGCGCTCCCGGCACAGATCACCAGGGCTGGTTATTTCGTGGGCCTGTACTTCTACTCCCTCCTGGCTCTGAATTCTCTCCTCCCACCAGTGCGCTCAGGTGGGGGAGTGCTTGGGTCATGCCAGGTTGCGGCTCTGTATCTTACCCGCCTCGTGGGTGCCGAGTCCTTTCAGGTGCAGATGCAGGCTGTGCGCTGTTGTGTATATTCTGGTCTCTCTTTTAGGAATAGTTGTATTTGCTGTATTTTCATAGATATATATGGTTTTGGGAGATTTCTGCCACCCTGCTCACGCCGCCATCTTCCCGGAACCCCCAAAAGGATTATTTTAATAGCCTTTCAAATTGTTTATTTTATTTTTAATGATGGCCGTGTTTACCAACCAGTTCACAAAATTCCACATTTCCCAGGCTGGTAACTTCCTCAGTAACACATTGTTCAGTGCCTTGATGAAGGAAATATCCTCAAAGATTCTTTTCTGGGGCGTGGTAAGAAGGAGCTGGGAGCCTTCCCAATGGTTCTATCTTCTTGAACAGTATTGCCAACAAAGTTCAGGCATTTCCTGTTTATAAAATATGGATGATTAATGAATCTAGGTTCCAATTCACCAATCTGCAGGTTATTAACACCTTTCCCACGTACTTCAGCCAATATATAAAATTCTGTATTCTGGGTGAACGCATCTATGACAATAAACTCAGCCCCACTGCCACCTTATTTTTGTTCTCCTTGATCTAATTCCTTAAGATCCACCCCACACGCAGTCTCTAGTTTCTGACCCATACAGATTAGAGAGGCCCTTCTGAAATCCTTTGGGTGTGGGCTATCTCCTTTTAGGTCAAGCCTTGTAGTTTTCATGCATGCTAGATCTGGAAGAAATGATGGGTGTGTTATGAGGCAATTGCAATAAATGAGAGGCTTTTATGCAGAAGAAGACTGCTCCTTTTTTTTTCTAGATATCTTCGTATTTGAGGGAAATGGTTGTAGGAGTGTGGAGAACAACAAGGTTGTCAGCTTCATCCATGATGCTCATGTGTCCCTTTCTCATGGTTTAAAACTCTATCCCTTCCCCACCCACCCATTTCTGTAAGCGTAAGAGGCCTAGGAAGCTTGAGAATTGTTTGAGTTGGAACTTTGACACCCTCATGGTTGGACCATGGGCTTGGCCCTCACCCATATCTCCACTTTGGTCACCGGACATGAGGGAATCCCTCGAGTCCCTTTAAACTTTTTGATCATCCATGCCAGATATTTATATTTTTCAATTGCTCATTTTCCACATATACACTCTGTAGGACCATCAGAAGGACCGAGGTGACACCACAAACTTTATAATCACTTCTTTTACCGTAACAACTGACTTGATACCATCCCTTGATACCTAAGTGCCATAGCCTGCCCATGTACTTTACCTCATGCCAACATCAGCGATGGTCTGAGCGATCATAACGTCACCGAACGTCACGCGTTGCCTATGTTCTGTGCCTCCCAGCGCTCCTCAGATATGTGAGCAGTCTGCCCCCCCAGCTGTGAAGTTCTGTTTCCCGGGGTCACTTTGACTGTTATGATTGGCACCCAAGGCCCTGGCAGGCAACAGAACACACAGACCGCAGAACATAAGGACGCTGTTTACACAGGTACAGACAAGGTGCGCGGAGGCCACAAGGGAACATACAGAACGCTGGTTATGGCAACATTTCCAAGTTCCTACCTCCTCTTCTTTCAGGACTTCATTTTATTGTGTGTCATACAGAATAAAAATTGGGGAGCCATCAAAGATCATCCCTTTAATATGAATTATCCCCCCTTTCAATCAATTAAATACCACATCCTTTAAACACACATCTAGATTGTCTTCTCTTCCCCACAGTATTGCCCCCACCCAGTGTGGCATCATGGCTCACTTCCTAACCTTAGGAACTTTAGCATAACAGGTTGCATGCCCAGGAGTAGCAGGAGAGGGAGAGGAAGAGACAAGGGGGAATTAGGTCGTGGAGGGTCTCCTATGTCATAAGGAGAAGTTTACTGTCCTTTAATTTACAGCAAAAAAGAAAATTGGGATTGTCCAGCCCTTTGCTTTCCCACATTACTTGTGCTGTTGCGGCTGAACTCTCAACTTGAGAAAATGCATTAACCACATCAGCAGAAAATATGTGAATGTTAATATGTGGCCCACCCAGTTACAGTGAAGAATTAGGAGAAAAGCAGCTATAAACATGCAGCTGCTGGGCTTAAGCTGTCTCACGCTGTGACCAGAGAAGGCACATCATCTGCTCTCATCTTAGAAATGAAAATGCATTATATCAAAGGCCAATCTATATGGTGACCTGGGAATTATAGACTTTAACACAATTCCGGGAATATTTAGACTTGGTTCTTTATTTTGATCATATTACTGAAGGAATGTTAAGCTACATGAGATAGATAGGGCCAACATATCTAAAGTTCTCCTTATTTCATTTATGGTACCATTTATTAACTGTAAAATGTCAAGGTGAAACATGTCCATTGTCACCCACCTTGGCTGTGTGTATATATTTTATATTAACTATAATATAAATGTTTATATTAACTGTAAAACATGAGGGTAACACATAACCAGCGGCGTCCTGTGTTATAGTAACATTTGTTAATAGAAAGTGTGGATTATATGTTACATGTTAATTACATGTAAGCTAAATTTATGGATCTTCATCTTGGTTATCATGTAAAGGTATCATTTTATAACAATTTGTGTTTTAAAATAGAATATAATAAAGGAGTAGCCTTCTATGAGACCTCTTTAAGAAAAGCAGAGTAATACCCAAATAAAATATGCACCTGATGCCCCATCCCTGAATTTATTTATCCTATTTTTCTTCACTCAATTGCACCTCTCTGGCTCATTCACTTTAACCCCAAAACAGAAGACATAGTCTGTGAAGAAGAATCTGCACCACAGACAGAATAGACACAACTTTTCTATAATACTAGACACATCTTGCTGTGTTAAGCACTTTGATTGCTAGAGGAAAAACAACAAATCTTGGGATCTTGAGCCTTTATAAAGCATTGTAGAATAGAACGTTCATGAAACAAGATGAGGCTAGGTAAAAAGATCATTTTACCTTCTCTTCTAAGCTACCCCCCATAAAAGAGGGACACCTCTTAGAAAGAAAGAACAAAAGTCATGTGTTCCAAGAAAAGGATTCACTAGGTGTCAGGATGATAGCTGGACGGTGCTATTATTCTGAAATTAATCATTGCATTGTTAAGGTTCTTTATGTGCACAGGAGGAAAAAGAAAAGTAGACTTAAGGATATATATATAGTCCAGGTCCCCATTCTCAATATAACTTCTGCACCTCAAATGCCAATTCTTAGGTTCCCCAATTTGGGTTCCCATACTTTTTCCTTTTTAAAGCTCCTGCCCTTAAAATCCCAAAATGTAATTTTGAGGCCTAGTGTTAATTGCTTTAAACAAAAAATAAAAAATTGTTTTTCATTCTGGAAACCTGGATGAAATGGAACCCTCTAGAGGACTGAAAGTTTCCAGTAGCACACTACAACATGTAAGGTAATTATTGAAAAAGAATGTGGTGATTATTTTGTTTTATGTTTTTTTTTTCCCTAAAGCCAATGGCATGAAATGATTTTTTTTTTGCTATCTCCCGTTTGTATGAATTGCCTTTCAAAGTAACTGGGAAAATAAAACACCATTTCTTTAAAAAAATAGTGGGAATTATTATCACTTTACAATAATATAATTAGGAACTTTCATGCTTCAATAAACCTATGTAAGAAGGGGCTGGAAAAAATAATCATATTTCCTTTCACTCTCTTTTGGAACTGAAAAATATGCAACACTATTTTTCTCCATTTTTTTCCACTAAAATTAATTATTTGGATGACAAGTGTTTTTAAAAAGCTCAAAAAGGAATACTTTGCAACACGCACTTGATATATATTTATGGTGATAGTTAATATGATAAAGCTTCCCAAATACTTAGTTTGACATGAAATGTGGTATGAATTTCTGTATAGATATTTTGTATAAAATAGAAATCTGTAAAGAAAAATTTATACAAAAAGTGTTTAAGGATTTGTATGTACACATTTCATTACCTTGATTATTTTTTAAATTTTAGGATAGTCATACTCTAAAAGTCAATGATTTACAATTAATTGAAAGATTATGGTTCAGCATTATAATAAAATGAATTCAACTACAAATCAATAAAATACTGACAGACTATTCATGATGTAAAGATGTGTTTATAGTATAGTAAGCAGAATATAAAATTCTATACTAGGAAATTGTATGCCAATGCATTAATAGTTCATAATTCTATATAATTTTCCTTTCTTAAAAATTTGCATTTTCATCTTTAATACTTAGAAAAAATATAATAAAAAATATATTTATAAAGCTACTCAGCTTCTTCTTTAACAGAATTAATACTGTAAAAAAGTGAGTTGGTTACCAGATAGCTGAAAGAACCTGTTTATGTATAATTTGATACTGTAAAATAAGAAAAAACAAGTATAGTTATTTTTTAACTAGGATTTATTTGGAAACATATTAAGTAAGTTTGAAAGCTTTGGAATATCTTCTCTTTTTCATTTTTGAAATTGTAAGATAAGTCATTGGCTTAAGTAATGAATATCACTCCTCTTTGGACAGAAGATGCTAAAATCAACCAGGGTACAAATATTGAAAATTTTTTACACACAGAAGAAATTTTGAGGAACTGAATTTGGGTGAATACTAATCTGTGTATGAAATGTTTGAATCTTGGCTAAACATCAAATAATTTACCAAATATGACTAAGGAATTATATCACAAAGAATAATTTCCTTAACTGAAAATGACAACAGTAAGAGTATTTATCAGAGAGTTGTTAAAGGGATTGAATGAGATTATGTATGTCAATGTCTTAGTATAGTGTTGGGCAATATTAATGGTACTATGTTTACCATCATCATATTATTGTTCAATCAATCGTAAGGTGGGGGTGGAATCATAAAGTTCATTGAGGTTAATTAATAGCAGTCTAGTAATTTGAGGTCATGAAAGAGATAAATTTTAGAGAAACCAGTACTAAGATACTGTTAATCTGAAACATGTCACATGTGGAAATATCTGGTAATTACGGGAGGAAATATAATGTTTTAACATCTAACAAACTAGTTTCAAAAGTCCAAAATGTCTAAGCTCTTAGTTTATATGATGTAAAAAAAGTATTTAGAAATCTTCATTTACAAATGGATTTCAAGTGAAATTATATTTTTACTTTTTAAGTGGTGTAAGAATTAGCCTACTTAAGTCTTTACAATTTAATTTGGAGAAAGATAAAGTTGAATTCATATCATATGCTTAAAATCTTATTTTTTAGGTAACCAAATTTTCAAAAGATTTTAGGTATATTAAAAAAAAAAGGTGGATAATTTAAATATTGATAGATTTTACCTGTAAGGCATCCAGAACTCTTGTGTCATTTGGAAATGTTTTATGGTCCCTTAATTGCCATTATTAGTTCGGTGGGTTTATATAATATGACAAAGACAACCTGCATGACTGTCAATGTGGCCATATAAGAACTGTTATTAAATATTACTGATACAGAAAATAATGTACTTCATATCGCAAATATTACAGGCAAATAACTGCAATTATAGGCAGTTGCAAGTGCTTCATACTGACCACATATATGCTTTTTCCTAATGTTTTTATCATTTTGACTATTATTTTTTTCTTTATAACACAAATTTTGTCAACAAACCAACCACACATCAGTCCAAGGCATATCTGGTGTGAAACTTGGTTGACTGACCATATTTCATTACAAATAAGATGGTTAAATCACTGTGCAAACATGTCAAAGAAAAAGTGAAACACACAATATTAAAATAATAATAGAGCTAACACATAGAGAACTTAATATGTGCCAGTTACCATTCTAAATGTTTTGCAAGAAATAACTTACTTGCCCACTTAAATTATCCTATGATATACATGTTATTTCAGGTTTATGATCTTTTACCTACAGTTTGGAAAGGAAAAAGACTCTGCGTACTTTGTTTTGTTTTTTCTCACATAGGCAGAAATTTGACCTGAATTAATTTGAAGTCATTTATATTCTTGATTTATGTCTTTGTTTCAATATTCATTTTGCTATAGAATTTTAATATTTTAATATGCTGCTTAGGACCCTGCTGTGACTGTGATGAAAATATATGGTGCTTGCACTGAATTGCCTATTTAAAATCCAAGACATTCTGAATTGAAACACTCTTAGACTGAAGAGTTTGGAAAATAAATTATGAACCCACATAATCACACTCATTTTACAGGTAGGTAAACTGGGGCACAAAGACAGTAAGTCATTTTGCAAAGTCACACAGCTTGTAAATAGTAGGAATGTGAAATGTTCATGTAAACATTGAATATGATTTTAAATGTTTTCCCATCCCTACTTACTTTTCAATTGGCCCCAAAATCTCAAACTTGGAATGTTAGATGCAGGCCTATAGATATGAGTGTCACATTAAAATGAAAAAAAAAAAGACAACTAGAAAAGTTTACTGCTCCCCATGTTGCTAACTGATAATTTTGTATCCTAGGGAGAAGATCACATTGGTCAACCAGTGAGCCAGCTGAGACTAGGACATTAATTTACTTGAGTGTGTGTGTGTTATGGTTACTCTCCAAGGGTGCCAGTGCCGTGCCAGCATGTGCTGCCAGAAAAATCCAGAAAACAACAAAAACCCCACTATGAATTAGTGTATAACAATCAGTCTGAAATGCAGAAGTACAGAGCAAGCAAAGTTTTCAAAGGGCTTTAAATACATCTGTCTTGATTGAAATTTCACAGATGGAATTTCTAGTTATCCGTATGGCATCTTGGGATGGATGTGAGGAAACAGTTTCTAGCTCAGAAATCAATTGTTGTGTAATCCTGAATAAAGAATTAAATGATATTTTACTTCATATATTCCCATTTATAAATTACATTTCGAATTCTGTTTCCATGAAATATAGATGAAACAAATGTACATCAGTACAGTTAATTGAGCCATTTTTAGGAAGGCCTAAAAGTAGTATTTATTACTACTTCAATATCTGATCCTGAAGCAGTTTATATGACTTCCACAATATGGAAGTGAACCTCAAATTTGTCATCTGCAGGAGGTCCCAAAATGAAACTTTGAAGCTAGCTCTCAAATTCTTTAATAGCTTCTTTTAAAGTGGAAAACAATAATAATTCTGTAATCATAACTCTACACATAGATTCCATCCAGTAAAATTGTAAATATGTAAGTTAATAATTCAAGTATATTTATCCCTATCACACTGCACATAAATTATTAATGTTTCCCAGTTTCAGTAATTGTTGGGACTGCAGAATACTGCAAACTCTTAAAATATTTCAATTAAGAGCAAAGAACAATTCTTTCCTTTTACACTAGATTAGTGGATTCTGATTTCTAGAACAGTATATACTCCATTATTGCTAAAACCTCTATGAACACCAAGAGTTGTCATCATGATTTCTGTGGATGGCTCACTTACTGGGCCATTAAGGTAAAAACATTCTTATCAAATCAAGAAATCTGGATAAGCCATTAGAGTTGATGATAGAGTATATACCCTGAAAGAATATATAAATGCCCAGAATTGTGAATTATGGTAATTGATATTGCAGAATACATCCCCAACCCTTTTTAAAGACCTAGACATTTGTTGCTGTGAATTACAAGCTCTCTTCTTTGATTCAAAACTTAAATTTGTTATCAGGTTCTTAATAAAATATACCAAAAATAAATTTGCTTGGAAATGGGGGTAAGAATCTAATGGATGAATTTCGCAGTAGTTTTTCACTTTTTACTAAAGGAAGCAG
This sequence comes from Smutsia gigantea, assembly GCA_032199065.1. NCBI lineage: Eukaryota > Metazoa > Chordata > Mammalia > Pholidota > Manidae > Smutsia > Smutsia gigantea. The sequence goes on along the minus strand of JAVSCE010020272.1, from coordinate 214,749 downwards.
TTGTGAATGTTTATAATTTAAGATGATAGCTTAATACTTCACCAAATTATATAAAGAGATTAGGAAATAAAAAACCAAACTACTCTTCTTAATATACAAGCATAAAATGCAAGTCACACAGATATGCTGTTTTTTAAAGGAATTCAAATTTCAATTTACATTTCAAAAAGCATGAAAAGTAACCTTCAAAACCTACAGCCCCCTTAATGAACTCAAGCAGAACTTCCAACAGACTTTTTCCTAAGGATGGCAAGAGGGAGTAGATGGTATTAAAGACCCACTTGAGGACAGTGACTGTAATGGGGTAAGTGGGGGGTACCTGATGAAGTGGGGAGTTTAGTAACCATAAAGTTGCACAAAGTAACTGTAGATTAATGATATACCAAAAAAAAAAGAGATCCACTTGACTTTCTCCACTGCTGTGAACAGATAATTGGAGGTCTACTCGGATATGCATCCAACAAACTCAACATTTTTCAACCCAAGTCAGCTCCTTTTAATAGTTTCTCTATTTATTTATATTAATTTTATATATGTCATATAAAATAACATATAATAAAATTATATACACATAGTAACAGACCAAATACAGGAGGCTCTTATAGAAGTTTGGGGGGAGGAGAAATGGGGTAGGTTTCCTATAACCACAAGATCACGAACCACCTCTATTCCATGTTAGGAAAGCAAGATCTCTCAAGAAGTCTATTGGATAACTATATCTGGATTAAGTAAGCACTGAGCTGCTTGGAGTGTTTGTATGTTGCCCATTGTAAGATTATACCACCCAAGTATAATTTAGGATTACACCAGCTCTGCTTTGTGTATGATTTCCCCAGCTGGGGATTATGGTATTGGCTGCCTCTGCTGTGTGTGTGATGTGTTTGAAAGGTCCAAGTTCACAGTCCCTTCTTATGAATAGATATCCCTCTGTTGCCAGGCAGCTGCATCTGGGAGGTCTGTCCCTGTGCACTAGGTGAAACACTAGGAGAAACCTCAGCCTGAATGTGGGAGGGTTCTTGACTCTGAAAGAGAAAGAATTCTAAAGTAGGTCAGAAGAGTGTAGGTAAAGAAGGAATTCATTAGATCGAGAGCAGCAGGGAATGGCAGCTGCCTTGCTGGCAGCAGAGAACAGGATGGAGTGAGATTACGTTCTGAGAACTTCCCAAAGGAGATTTTCAGGCAGGCTACTAAGAGCAGATGGCACAGCTACAGTTTCGTCCAGGTCACCCAGGTGACAGAAACATGCAGGTCCAAATGTGAGCTCTTAGCTCTTTCCTACTTATTAGGAGTAAAGGGGAGACAGAGTGAAGACCTGGAAAAAAAATGAAATAGCAAAGAGACAGACTGCAACAATCTGAGCAGTGAGAAAGCTTTATTTGAAGGTACGCACTTAAAGAAAGGAAAGTGCGGATGTCATCAGAGAGGAGGCACACTGAAAGTTCGGGGACTCTGTCTTTTAAGGCTTTCAAGAACGGGGCAAAGAGCAGAGGGGAGGTTGTGGGCATCAGCTTGACTCGTGGTCTCAAGGTGCTTTTCTCTGGTGAGAGACACCGTGTCTCCTCTATTACCAGTCTTCCAGCTAATTTTGCTAAATAAACCTAACACAAAGGATTTATTTATCCTGTCCTTCAGCAAGATATTGGTCACCCTCAAGCGCTGGGGACATATCAGTTAAGAATGCCTGCCCTGCCTTAAGGTAGGCTGTTGGGTTATTGTCTCATTACCAGAGAATATGTTAGGAATTTTACTTCTCAACTCTCTGCTTTTTAAAAATGGAATCTTAGCCTTACGATGGGGTCCCTGCTGTTCTTTCTTACTATACTGTTTATATCTCAGCATTTTTCATCACAGGCAGGAAAAGTTAATCATAATGCTTGTCCCATGTCCCTGCCCTACCTCACCTCTATCCCGTAGGAGAAAGTTGACCATAGGGCATGGAGTCTACTCTTGCACAGAATCGTCATTTGAGTGTCACTGTGTATCAGAGATTCAACTATAGAGCTGGTTCATTGGCATAACATTTTTCTGAAACCTATACAACTGTACGATATTAATGTAAAGACAACCACAGGTAGAAGTTGAATCAATGAATCCTTCCAGCCAGTGATGAACTTTTCTTGATGGATGAAATATTGCTTTGCCATCTCTAATAGATTCTGTACAATCTGCAAAGCTTGACCATAGGTAGGTGAACGTACTAAGACTGATCAGTTAGCAGGGAACATCCAATAAGCTCTAGTTCCTCAAGCCAAACATAGGGAGGAAGAAGTTACTAAAAAGTCAGCCCTTTAGAAACTTGCACTAATGACCCTTTATGTTATTCCCTCCTATCATTTTTATATTATTTTTCATCCCTTGAACATTACTGAAAGTGGCATGTGTTTGTGATGCCCATTCTCTATTGTTTCCAGCCACTGAAATCGAGTTATCAGTTTCAGAGGCTGTCTCCACTCAGACCCCATGACCTGTGTGGTTTTTGATCAGGTAAACTGAGCCTCTACAGAGAACTACAGGAAGGGTTTCACAAACCTCAGGTGGACTGTGGTTACTGGGGACTGGGGCAATCACACATGCCTGTGCATGATAACAGGAACCACAAGGGACTAGTAGCATGGAGGTGTTCTCTGTACAAAAATAGAAGTTCCCATATACCAAACAATTTTTGCACGTAATGCTATTACAAATGCATGGGATACTGTAACCTTGTGTTTTGAATATAATATACTAAGAACTGAATATGGTTAAAGTCAACTATGCTGACAGAAAATAATATCATGATATTTGGGATAAAATACTAAATGATACCAGAAGTTACAAGAAGAAAGTTTTTATTTTTAAAGAAATTCATTCTGGAATGTCTCATTTTGTCAATATCAGGCATGAACTAAATATCCATTGTCATTTCCTTGGTTTGGAGTTCTTGGGCAGAGTGTTTCTTGAAATTGTCTGCTTCTGGAGATTTATTTTACTTAGCCTCAGTTTAAGGTCTCCTGCGAGTGAACATCCACTGATTTGGGTTGGTAGTTTGCACTGCGACACATGAGCCCATTGAAGGACTTGGAATGTTCCAGTAATTGTGGTAAAGCACTTTCATGTCGATATGTGGAATGGGTTGAATTGTGTTCCCTCAAAAAGGTATATTGGAGTCCTAATCTCCAGGACCTCGGCATGTGACCTTATTTGGAGATAGGGCTTTGCAGAGGTAATCAAGTTGAAATGAGATAATTAAGATGAGTCCTAATACAATATACAATACAATATAATAAAAGTCCTTATAAATAGGAAATTTGGGCTCAGAAACATGCACACAGGGAGAACACTGTGTGGATTGGCGTTATGCTGCCATAAACCAAGGAACTACCAGAGATGGAAGAGACCTGGAACATCTCTCTCCCTAGTGCATTCAGAAAAGCATGGCCCTTCCAACATCCTGACTTCAGACTTCTGGCCTCTATACCTGTGATGGCCAATTCTGTCTTTCATAAGGTTGACTAATTGCTGTCAATCAACCATGGCCAGCTTAAATTGAGGCAATTATCCACCTGAATTTTGAAGAAGAGAAACAATTAACTAAGAAGCTCATACAGTGGGGATAGTAGACTGCTCATTTAGCGTGTAGCACTGCAAGGGAATGTTATTGGCTTTGTCTGACTATGCGCTTTACCTTAGTAACTATTGTTTCCTTGTGAGTTTTGAAGTGTCCACTAAGTCATTGGTATGTTTCCCACTATTAGTCAAAATATATGAAGAGTCATAAGTCCTTTAGGGTTCATCACATTTCCAAACCATGAACAATTCTTAAAGCCTATCTATGGTCTTTGGTTTTTGCCACAATAGGCTTCAGTCTGAGCTATTAATTCTGCTACCTGGGAAGATCAAATATTATGTAATAGAGCTCCTTTAATGGTTGCATTTCATAAGACACAATGTCTTTGCCATTTTAAAAATAAAATCCATCTATACTATATTAATTATCAAGTGTGGGGGAAGGTGAAATGGATGGAGTTGAAAGGTACAAACTTTCAGTTACAACGTTAGTCATGGGGATGTAATGCGCAGCCCAATGACTATAGGTAATGCTATGTTACATATTTGAAAGTTACTGAGAGTAAATCCTAGAAATTCTCAACACAAGAAAAAAAATTCTGTAGCTATGTGTGGTGATGGATGTTGGCTAGGCTTACTGTGTTGATCGTTTCACAATATACACAAATACTGAATCATGATGTTATATACCTGAAATGAATATAATGTTGTATGTGAATTATAAATTCACATACTACATTATATTCGATTAAATTAAACTCAATTAAATATTCAACTCAATTAAAAAAATAAATTGACCAAAGGGTGTCTGAGATCACATCGGGGCATGCGTTCCTGAATTCCTGCTACAGCCATGTTAAGAGGGAATCAAGTTCCAAGAGTACGTTTGAGTTATATTAACTAGTGATATGTAAATAAGGAGATAAAAAGGATTTTATAAATGTTAAAGTTGCTGATAGAGAACTCTTGAGTGTCGCCTAAATGTAACAAAGATTGTACAGCAGGTGTAAACCACAGGTAGCGAGAAGCAAAGACCATATTAGCAGAAGGTTCACCCAGTTTGGTAGCTGCTGGTGGGTCTTGCAAGCCTAAAAAGTATGCTTGTTACCAAGCCAAGGGACATGCTAAGAGGCAAAGCAGTACCTGCTGCGACGATACCCCTGCTGCGTCACCTCGGCGGGCATCAGCAGACGCCATCAAAGGGGCCAGGCTTTGGGTGAGCCCCACACGTTCTGTGCCTTTGCTGAAGCCCTCCAACACTCTCACCTGCCATTCTGCTGCTTTGTTGAGGCCTGCGCACTTCTACTAATGGTCCAATACTGCACCCTGCCTCTGTAGAAATAACCAATTTTCTATTGACAAAGCTACTGTAAACTTCAGGTCAAAATCTGATGTGCCTTAAGGCTTAAAGCATCTTGCCAAAATCGCAATTATAAGCCTACTGTGCGTTTATAAAAATGCAATTAATGGCCCGGTATAAGCTTCTACAAACCGCCAAGATCAAAACTCCCTGTGTGCACTTTAAAGTTTAGGTCTGAAACCACAAGCTCTGGCCACCCAAAGCTTCTCCACTGTGTATCATGCCCCGTCAAATTTTATTTATTTCTCGATGTAATGACCCATGTCAGCCCACTTTGGAGTCTTAGCCGTTACATTCGCTGTCCTTCCCCCTGCTCTGCCTCCATCCCTACCCCTCTCCAACCCTTCACATACAGCCTTTTTAGTCTTCAGTGTAAGAACAGTAATGAAGCCTCCATGCACTGTGCAGACTGGGCAGGTCCTCTCCCAAACTTATGTAGGTAAGTCACAATCTCCCTGGGCAGAACGAGCACAAACAGTAAGGACCCCGAGGGTGTAGGCTGAGGGTGCCCCTCCACGTGGAAGGAAACATTGCAATGGATAGGAAGTATTAGCCCCGTCAGTAAGGATCATCTATCTTTTAACTATTCTTAAGACTTTTACATAAATTTTTAAATACATCTCCAACTTTTTTCTCTTTGTAATTTTCTTCATGCTGTCTTCAACTCTTTCTTCTCAACCTTGAAGGTTTTTCTCACGTGCCATCTCATCCATGAAACTTTCCCTGATGTCTTCAACCGGATAAAACCTCTGTGAAGACTGAGGCCCTGGTCCTCTGCTTTGCAGTATGTGGTCTGAGGATCCCAACACAGCCACAGGGGTTGCTTGTTGAAACAGGTTGCTATTGAACCCATCATTCCTATTCAAAACTCAGGGCAGCGCCCCTGAATGTGCACTGAAAGAAGCTCTGCGGGAGGGTCTCAGGTGTAATAAAAGTCTGAGCCTTCTGTTTGTACCTGATCACCACTGACTGCTTCTTGTCCTGTTATTTGGTGTCTACTGCCCCTTAAGTTCCTTGGAAGGAATCTTTTTTTTTTTAAAGAGTAATTTCTTAACATGGACCTTGCATACATAGCAGTTGTTCAACAAGTTGTTAAAATGAACTTTACTTTTTATTCATACATCAGTAGTCCTCTTCCCATGGGAAGTAGATCTCTTCCCATGTTCTCCTATCCTGATAGTCTTTAAAGAAAAACATGTGAAATCACTATAAAGCAATTAACTGAAATATTTTACTTTGTATTGCTTCACAATGTACTGCCTTCACCAACACAGCCAAATGTAGACTGAGCTGGTTGTTTTAATGCAACTTATAAATGTATTGCAAATTTCTTAGCACTTTTTTCTATGCAATAAATAAAATCCTTTTCTTTATTAAGTTGTGCTTCCTCGGCATCTCTTATTACACTTTTAAGTTCAATCATCAGTTCAGTGCAAAGGCTCCCTAAATCAGGCCACATCATTACCATTATAAAACTCTTATACAATGGTTTACAAATATCGTACAGTTCTTTTTGTTTGTAACAAGTCAAGCCTTTCTCCTTGGCAGAGATGCAGGTAAACAGGAGAGCAGCAGTATTCCAGCACTTCCCCAGGGATCACAGAGGTACCAACAGAGACAATACTCGTGCCTGGTGAAGATGTTTACACAGTAGGATTCACAGGATCTGGAAAGCTTAATTCCTGCTGTGACACTGCTGGGTTTCCATTATCATTCACAAGATCTTACACTAACAAGTTAGGTTCTTTCACTTACAGGAATCATTTTAAATATCAGACTTTGAATTCTTGCACCAAACTCTGCTTTATAAAGACCACACTGTAATATGGTGGGGGGCAGAAAGCCGTTTCAGCTGTCTGGTAGCCTGCTCTCAAATTTCTAGAAAGCCTATCCCTCTACAGCATGTGCTTAATTTAAAATAAAAGGGGAGTCTTTACCTCTTTCATCATTAAAATGAATTTTAAAACAGAATAGTTGATTACTAAATTTAAACATTTCATTGAAATGATTCATTGAAAGCTGTATTCCTTTATTTTAAAAATATTTTATTTCATCTCAATTTCATGATACAAAAGTATTAGATACTTAAACCTGTCATTCCAATTGAAGGTTCTTTCAGTTCTTTAGGCTAATCTTCCTTCTGAGGCAAATAAAAAACAAATCATATTATGTAGAACTTATGTAGCAAATTTTATTTTTCAAGAACAAAAATATTTGGACATTTTATATTTAGAATAACTTAGCAACATGTTTATGTTGACAGGTTTACTTAATTGTTAGGAGGTACAGTACATATACAAAATTACTCAACAGACAGCAGCTATTTTAACCCTTGATTAAAGACATGTCTGATTTAATTTTTTTCTTGTATTTTTTTAAGAAGATACTCCATTTGTAAATTCAAGTTTGGTTGGCCCTTTTTAGTCTTTTTGCTCAATATTTTGAAAACTTCCATTTTCTTCTTTTTGTAGAGCCTTTGGGCTTCTTCTCTCTCTTGTTTTCTCTTCTCAAATTCCTGAAATTATTGACATATGTAATTTTCACTAGTAGCAAACAGTAGATATATTTCAGTAATTGTGTTGAAATATCTATCACCCTGCAAACACTCCAGGTTTGTCTCATATTTTGTAAAATGTAAGGTGTTATCCTTAACTGAAATAGTGCATCCTCTTTGCCTTTATGTTAACAACTTTAATTATTTGTACACAAATAAACTGAGAGCACACCACTTCCAACAGTGGCAGATATCAGACGGTTGGTCAGGAAGAGAAAGCAAGCTCTGGAACAAAGGAGAAACGAGTCTGCTTCATCCTGCTCTGCCATCAGTTTAAGAATAATTGTAAGGATTTTAGATAGTAAACTTCCAGATTTCTTAATTATACAAATTCTAAAGCTAAACCATAAAAAAAAAATGTCAGTGCCTTCTCTGGGGTATTTTTGACTGATTGATGTGCTATCCTTTATTTAAAGTAATAGATTAATACAGCTTCCATACACAAAATAAGAACTAACCACAGATAAAACAAAATTTTTGTTGAAGCTGTGTATGATTTTGTTCTAACTCATTGAGAATGGCTATTATAATTTTGGATTTATGAATAATAGTGGTAACTTTTTGCTAAGTTAATCTAACAGGTTTTTGAATAGGCAAGACCTACTCTTGAGAGAATAAAGAAATATTTTATTCTAACACCTTTTTCTTGCTTTACTTGCTTCAATGTAAAATTCCTAAAATCATTTATATTTTTCTTATGTCAGTTCTCAAATTTTATTATACATAAGAATTTCTTGAGACATTTGCTAAAAGTGTAAGTTTCTGGTCCACACTTTTGCAAAACATTGTCTCAGGTGCTCCTATTATTAATCTAAGATCAATATCTTTAAAATCTTACTCTTGACCTACCAATATCACCTCTCAAGCAATCTGATCATTTTGATATTCTCCAGCTCTGCTCAGACCATTCACGTTTTCAACAATATTCATGGAGGACATACTATGTGCCCCATACTAAGAAGCATAGCTTACATACACATTCAAGAAAATTAAGAGAAAATGATCTAAATTATTTTAAAAGTGAACCTTACTTGTTTCTTAGCAGCACGCTTAGCTTGTATCTGTTCATATTCTTCCTGTGCTTTCTGATTTGATGTTTTCTTTTTATTTTTCTTTGGAATAGTAATGGAGCTTTATAAGATAAAGACAAAAAAATCACAAGGATGAAAAATGATATAACCAAAAACTATGACACAATTATGTCAAATACAGTACTTCATAGTAAAATCTCACTAATGCAAATAGAAGGTGGAAGAGAGGTTGAAAAAAGACAAAAATCTCATTAGTAAAATGTCCAAATAACATACTAAAAATGTAGCTTTCAAAATGTAATTAAAAAGTGGTTAAAGTTATTTCTCCAAAAGACCCTTGGAGAATATTTCAAGCAGAGAAAATGCAGAAAGCTTTGACAATATTCTAATATATACATATATATATGTATATATAAGTAAGTCAAAACAAAATACAGGAAACCAGCATATGAATGGTAGAAATGAGATTGAAAAGCGCATTAAGTTGAAGGATATATGGGAGTTGTGGGTATACATGAACTTTAATTCTACAGTTCTCTGACCAGTTTGTCTCTATTCCATTTCATCCACTTAGTCCTAAAGGACCACACCTAAGGGACTAGTCCCCATTTAGAACTGTTCTATCTTGAAGTACTTCTCACTCTGCCTAAGCTAATTCTCAATCACCTAGACCCAGATTCCATCCATTTCCTCAGGGTTTCTGATTCTATAATAATCTTCCTTCTCCCATTCTCTCAACTTTTCTCTATACCAACTTCAAGTCCAATTTAACTTATTTTAGTAGCTTCCTTCTTAAAGTAATCAAATATGCAAATTACTCATCAACACTCTACATCTCCTCTCTGTTACTTGTCTCTCACTCCGTCTTTTCAGTCAGACACCCAGAGAGAGTAGTGGAGAGACAGCAGTGGTCACTGCCAGTACACTCCTTACCTCTCTGCAGTCTGACTCACTCTCACCTCTCCAGTGAAACTGCCCAAACCTAGACAGTGCTGACATTCTAGCCAAACAGGATCTGAATATTCAGTCTTATTTAACTGATCATTCCCTGCTTTTGAAAATGCCACTTCCTTAGTCTTGGTGACATTCTCCTCCCATAGAGCTCTTTGTCTTCCTTGCTCCTAGTTTTTCCCCAAGTGTTTCTTTTCTTGGTGTCCGTACCTGGGCAGTCATATCCATGCCCGTGGCTTCAGATGCCACATGTGTGTAAGACCAGAAACTTAACCAGGATCATCTATTGAAAATCTCTCAAAGTCACCAATGACTGCCTAGATCACAAGTCACGAATCCATAAACTTGCTCTTGGTCCTGTTTAACTTGGGCTTTACAGTATTTGACAGTTGACCAATCCCTACTTTGCACAACTTTCCTCTGCTGGTTAGCTGCCATTGGATTCCCCTCTCTCCTATTTTTGACAATTCTATTTAACTTCTAAGGCAACTTTTTCCTGCTTTTACCTCAAAAGAAGTAATCTTTAGGAACATTATTTTTACCTTTGTGTCTTGTCTCAAGATTTAACACTCTTCACTTCTCTTTATTACTGGGAATGCCTCAAATCTACACTCCTATTGCTACTCACTTGCCAGAGATTTATAGCCATTATTCAATAATATGATGGACAAGTATAACAAAAACTGAATTTTTAGAGTGTCTGCCTTTACTTCCAAATGCACTTTTTTCTATGGTCTTATTTACTGTTACTTTTACCATAAATAGTTCACAACTTTAAAGTACAGAATTTTAGTGAAACAAAAAGTTATCTTGTGTAACAACTGGCTGCTCTGCAAGTTTAGATTCAAGTACAGTTTTTTTAAATACAATTATGTGCAGAGAATGCTTTGTAAGTTTGCTTTTTTATAAAACTGAAGTTTTATGGAGATGTGTCATTTCTTTTTAACTGCAAACCAGTCTATGCCCTAAGGAAAAAAATCCTAATTAATAATAGTAGTAGTAGTACTAGGTAACACTCATGTATCACTTCCTATGTACCATACATCTTTTTAAGTACCTCATTTAAGTGATAAATGAGCTCATTTAGTCTTCATAACATCACAAGATAGGTCGGTAGTACCATAGAGTCTGCGTGAAAAGTCCATCCTGGAGTTGTGTAACATGGCAGCTCTGAATCACATACTTACTATCAATCATTATTTTCATTGTAGAGAACAGGACATTGGGCACCAACATGTTAAGTCCAGCTCCAGAGTCTGTGCTAATACCTCTCAAAAATTAGTTGTTTAAACATATATTAATGTTTCTAAACCATATATATATATTAGTAACAGGAGTTAATCACGGTCCGACTTAAATGTACTTGAGAGGCTGACATCAAAACCTAGATCTCGTAATTCCTATTCCATTACTTCTTCCATTAAGCTCAACCAGCCTAATTCACTCATTTAAGATAAAAAGAAAGCCTCCACGAAAATACTTTCACACGATTACACTGTGAACTACTAAAATGCTTCAAGAAGGTTTCGAATTCCTACATAAACTGTCCTATAATGTTTCGTAAAATTCTTATACCTAAAATAAAAGACTTCAAAAGATGATAATACATACTTTCCTTTTGTGCTACACTGTTCTTCTGGCTGAGGCTGCTGAACACTACCGTGCTCTTCACACAAGGCCTGGACAACACTACGTTGTTCTTCTGGCAAAGGCTGATCGACTTGTCCTTCCGACAAAGGCTGGTCAACTTTCCGAAACTGATTCCTGAGTCTTTCCTCTTCAGCTAAATAGAGATGCTTCAGATGAGCGGGGTAGTGATCTGTGAACTGCGACTTCTGTGAGGTTTGGGCCTTCTTTCCTCTCCACTGCAATTTCTTGTAATTGTGCTGAATCTTTAGTTTCCTTTGAAACGCAAAGCCTTGTCCTAGTGAAGAATACCAGTCATAAATTACTTTCTAAGAAAACTGCACAATAAATGTAGCTGGTTAATTTAAAATGAAAAACCTTCTATCATCACATCCAGAAGCTAGAATTACCTTATGTTTTACTTTCAAAGGCTATTTCAAGAAAACAAGTTCAATCGAAAGTAATCAACAGCATGTAAGTCTTTTGCGAAAAGACCAGGCTTACATTTGTCCTGCAGGCACTCAAATAAAAATCTTAAAGAAGGAAAAATGGAGTGTTGCACAACACCAATTTATTGTATTCACATATCAAATTGCTTAATCCATCTAAAACACTTACTCTAGGTCTTCAATAAGTACAAAAAAAAATCACCCTCACATCTATTACTCTACTTCAGTGAATACGACTAACTTTCGAAAGTAATTCTGCTCAAGAGAGAGATGGTGTACGACTTCCCCAACAGCTAGCAATTATCAGAGGACTGAACTTAAGATCTGTACATTCCAAATGGGAAGTGAGGGAACTTAAGATAGCAAGACAAGATTAAAAAACCAAAAGAAGAGCAAGATCAGTTAAGGGAAGACTGGAGGGTTCCGGGGTATTTGTCATTAGAAAGGGATTGGGGCAGTTTATTTCCAGCCCCGCCCTCCTCTCCACCCTTTACTGCAATACAGCACGAACGGTCCTTACGGTTTCTCGGAAAAAATGCTAGAAGGGCTCTGATCAAGAATGGGGTTCAGTGCGGGGCGGTATTTAAAGATTCGGCTGGCAACTCTTACCTCCTCTTCCCATCCCCAGCTCTGAGAATCCTGCGGGCTTAGGAATAGTCTCCTCAGTTCCGAGTAGGACCCTGTCTGGTCCCTAAATCCTTCCCTGCTGGGGCAAGCCGCGTATCCTAAGAAATTCGCATACTTGAGAACCTGTAAGAGACTGTCTTCTTACATACCTTCGCGGACGCTCCCCACGAAGGCCTGCGGATGGTTAGGTCGCCACGTCCTCTGCTTCACATTCTTATTCCCGAATCCGACCGAAGAAATTCTTTCACCACTCGTCCCCAAACTCCCCACCGGCCGCCACCTCGTTACCTGCCTCCCCGGCGCCATGGCCGACCAACTGCATCGCCAGAGCATCAAGACGGACGCGGTCAAAATACGTCATCAGGTAGAAGCAACCAACCACCCAACTAACGTCCAGCTCGGGGTTCTACTTATCTGGCCTATGCTACTTGCGAGCCCGCGCCTTCCGGCCGCGTTTGCGCCACCTACAGCCCGGGAGGGTGAGCGTCATGGCGGCTTCGGGCCCACTCCCAGTGACCCAGGACCTGTCCGTGTTGCGTGCCACGCTGCAGGGGCTGCTGCAGTTCCTGAGGGAAGCCCTGTCCATTTCCAATGCACATACGGTGGACTTCTACACCGAGTCCGTGTGGGAGCAGCTGGTCGACTTGCCCCCAGACGCGGTGCTGGCGGGGCTGAAACGGTCAGCGTCGGAGGCGGAGGCGCCGCCCTCTGACGGGCGCCCCCTGCTGGAAGCCCAGAAGGGATCAGGTGAACGGCGGGTGGGCGGGGCTGGTGGGCGGACTTTCTTCCCGGAGACGCGTCTCCGAGGCGGAGGTGGGGCGGAAGTGGGGCGGAGGCAGGGCGGAAGCAGGTAAGCGGCCGGGGGCCAGTGGCGTTGTAGCGGCAGGGAATGCTGTTTCCGAGTCTCCCTTTAGTCTCTGGGTGCTTGTGTATTTCTACAATTTAGGAGAATAAGAAACAGAGTAGGGGCGTTTCTTTAATTCGTAATTCAACAATGATTTTATGACCGAAGGGGAACTGCACTTACAGGGCACATGTGGAACACGGCAGAAGATACATAACACTTAACGAAGTACAACATAATGATTTCAAATGATGGTAATGGCCAAGAGAAAATAAGTCAGTTATGATAGCAGTTGCGTAAAGAGGTTGCTTTCGCCTCGGTGTTCAGGAGCGTGAAAGGGCGCCAGGCGGCAGTGAGCCACTGAGGAATTTCAGGCCACCGATAGGAGGTATATTGTTTGTGTCAGGGAAAAGCATTTTTTGCTCTTTGGCTGGATTTGTATCTTATTAAGGCTTACATTACATAGTTGCTATGTACAGTATAATTTAGCAGTTAAGTTGTTAGACTTTTGAGTCATACAGGATTCAAATTCCAGTTCTATACCACATACTAGCTCTGTGACATTGAGGAAATTCATTCATTCAGCAAATGTTTGCTGAGCGTCTACTATGCGCTAGCTCTCTTGTAAGAGCTAGGAAAAGAGCAGTAAATAAAACAAGCAAAAATGCCTTCCTTTAGCGTGCTTGCATTCTGGAGGGAAGAGGTAAACAATTTTTTAAAAAGTGCTACAGAGAAAAATCAAATAGAAAAGGGAGAAGTAGACAGGGGAAGTGTAGGAGAAAGTATGTTTGCAATTTTAAATACGCTGTTCCAACAAGACTTCATGTAGATGACTCTGGAAAAAAAAAAAACCTCAGGAGAAAATGAGTAATGAAGCTATCTGGAAGGAGAGCATTTGAGATAAGGAGAGCAGGGAGGGCAAAGGCCTGAGGTGGGTGCGTGCACAGTGTCTGTAAGGAGCAGGGGGAGACTGGAATGGATTTCTATCGGAGACTCAAAAGAAGTATGGCTTTCTGTTGGTTCTGTATGAGGAGTTACAAATAAATACAATTTCCAGAGCTGTACTGAGTTCATGCACAGTGTGTACAAGTACACTAACAGATGTTTGGCACAATCATTTTGGTGTTTTATGAGACAAAGTTGTTTTTTGGAAATCCTCAGTGTAGCCGTTTCGGTAAACTGACCAGAGGGAACTTGGTCAGGGTCCTGAAAGCGTCTTCTCTATTCATCTAAAAAGGAATAGAGAAAAAAAATTGTCTGAAATAAAAATGCAAGATATTGAACATACCTATATTTCAAGAGCATAACTTATGCGTGTTATGGATTGGATTATGTTCCCCCAAAGTTCATAAATTGAAGTCATACTCCCAATGTGACTATATTTGGAGATAAGACCTTTAAGGAGGTAATTAAGGTTAAACAGGTCGTAAGGGTAGAGTCCCAATTTAATAGGAAGAGAAAAAGACACCGAGGAAAACCATGTGAGGACAGTGCGAAGGTAGCCACCCACAAGCCAAGTATGGAGGTTTCACCAGGAACCAGCTCTGCTGGCACCTTGATCTGAGATTTCCAGTTCCCCAGAATTGTGAGAAAATAAATTTCTGTTGTTAACAAGCCACCCAGCCTATGGTGTTTTGTTATGGCAGCCCCAGCAAACTAACGCAGTGGGCCTGCAGACAGATGGCCTGGGTTCAAGTCTTGATTCCACGCTTATTAGCTTTGTTAACTTGGGCTTCAACTCTTTGTGCTTCAGTTTCCTCGTCTATAAAAGGGGGATGATCGTAGTACCTACTTGATGGGCACTATGAAAGTTACATGAGTTAGTAATGTGGAAAAGGTAAAGGATAATGCCTAACAAATAGCACACATAACCCATTCATTCGTTTACTGAGAACCTTCTACCTACCAGACTCTTTTTCTAGGCCCTACGGTTATGATACTGCACACGACAAAATCTCTGCCCCCATGGAGTTTATGTTTCAGTGAGGGCAGATGCATAGTAAAGTGTGTGTGTGTGTATGTATATATATATATATATATATATATATATATATATATATACACATATATATATATATATATATGTAAGTGAATGATATCAAGGGTCAGTAAACACAGTGAGTATGATGACTAGGAGAGAAATGCTGTTTTAGGTAGGGTAATGAAGGAAGTCTTTTCTAACAAGACAAAATTCAAACAGAGATTGAAGAAAGTGAGGGAGGCAGTCATGTAGCTAGCTGAGGGGAGACAGTTTCTGGCTGAGTGAAGAGGAGGTACCCATGCTGGGTGGAGTTGGAAGCACACCGGAAAGGTCTAGGTGAGACTGATAAGAGATGGTAAGAGTAAGGTTTGAGAGGGGGCCTGGGGCAGCTTCACATAGTGCTTGTAGATGATACTGAGGGCTTGGTTTTTACTCTGAGTGAAATGGAGAGTGCCCAGGATTTTGTGTGGAGGTGATATGTGATGTATGTTTCAAAGGGATGAGTCTGGCAGAATGTGTGAAGAGGCTACCGGAAGGTGAGGACGGAAAGAGAAAGACATGATAGGAGGCTAATAAAATAATCCAGGGAAACTTCAGGTAGTGACCTCTTGAAGAGGTCAGGTAATGTCTTAAGCTGGTAACAATGATAAACACTGGCGAGATTATTAAAAAAAAAATTACTAGAAGGTTCTGGAAGATGACCAAAGGTGGATAAGAAGAATTTACAGTAGAAAGATTCTACTGATTGAGTAGAAATTGGGAGTTAATGGCCTTTTTGCTGAGGTTACTGCAAACAACCTAGATCTGGCAGTGGAAAACTACATCCTTACCAGCTCAAGGTGGTGATGAAAAAGTTCAGAAATCACAGCAGATAGAAATTTAAGCGGTACATTCTGGAAGCATGAGAGCCACAGAAGTACTAAAATCTGAGTATAATCTCTGCCTACATCCCTGGATGACCTCTAACCTATATATACATGGGAGATCCAGAGAGTCAAAAACAGAGGCAAGACTAGGGGGATGGTGAACCTTTTAAAGAGCTCTTGGCGACATTTGCAAATTTGGGGCATCTTTGACAGAGTGTGTTCCCCAAGTGCACATAGCTTGGGTGGCAAATATCAGAAGCCTGATTGAATTCATGTATCTAAGGGCAGAATTCAGAATGTATTTAGGCAGAGCAAGTGGACATTGAGGCTGGGGAGCCTTGGAAACAAAGGTAATGACAGAGAGGGTGAGCCCCACAGTCTGACTATAAAATCTATCCAAATCTGCTAAACTACACAAGTTCAGTGATACTGTCAGGGGGCAGGCTGGTACCTCAGCCACTGAGTGGAGACTTCACTGCTGCACTATGAATGGGAGATCGATTTCACTTTTAAGTCCAGGCAAGTTAATTTCTTAGTAGAACAGTAACAAAATCTAGTGAAACAAAATAGATGCACTACAACAAATGATCCCCATCTGTTTTTTAATTACTAGTAGTTTAACAACTAGGTGTGCAGAGAAACAGGAAAGTGTGACTCCTGGACAGGAAACTGATTCCAAATGAGCCCTGATGCTGGGTTTAAGTAGTTATGGTCAAAGAATTAAAGCAAATTGTGACTCGGGGGGAAAAAATGAGTTAATAGGAGCTGATCCTGATTGCGCTCAGATGTTTAAGTGGCAATTGTAAATATGTTCAAAGAACGAAAAAATATACTTTAAGAATTAAAGGAAAATATAGTATTAGTATTTAATTGAATGCCCTATCTTATAATTCTTTTAACTGGAAAAATACTCATTGACATATGGTTATGTTAATGTTACATATTATCTATTGCTCATAACAAATGACTTAAAACTGCGTGATCTCAGACAGTTTCTGTGGGTTAGGAATTTAGGGGCAGATAAACTAAGTGGCTCTGTTTTGGAGTCTCATGAGGTCACTGTCAAGATGTTGGCTGGGGCAGCAGCTGTTAAGGCTTGACGGAGGCTGGAGGATCTGTCGCACGCACATAGGTGGCTGAAGCCACAGTTCTCTCCATGTGGACTTCTTTGTGAGGCTGCTTGCACAGGACTCATCTGTGTTTGCACAATGCTCGTGTTGTCTGTGCTCAGGCATGATTATGGAGATCTGGTATTGGAGTATTGTGAAATCTTTCATGTGCAGTAGGAAAGACTGTGGCCTGGGTGTTAGGGCCCAGCCAGGTATGAGTTGACATCTGCCTATCACAGCTGATACCGTTGGCTCTCCTTTTTTCAAAAATGTACTTTTACTTATTTTGCAGAATTGTACTAAAGATTAAAGATGATGTAATACGTAGCACCTAACGTAGGACTGAGAGTATAGCATGGGTGCAGAAAAACAACCGTGGCTGCTGAATGATGATGGAGGGTTATGGTGATGATAGTTGTGGGGGTGATGAGGTAACTAGGTCTTTCCGTGGAAGAAATAAATTAGGAACTTCTGGAAATGTATGTGTCCTTGTAACAACCTGTATTTTCTGCCATATTAACGTCACACTGTTAACGTCATCTATTAACGTCTCTGTAGATGCAACTAGGTTATAATCTCCCTAAAAACAAAGGTACAAAGTTCGTCTTTTTCACTGTTGTATTCTTGGCACCTTGAACGGCGTCCGGCATATAGATTAGTAAAGCAAGTGATTCATAAAGAATTAAGTGAAGTATAGATTTATAAAGAGGGTTACCAATGGTGAGATTGACTATCTGCAGAAAAAAAACAGTAGAGATAGGTTCTATATAATTTCAAAAACTTTGTTAAGAGTCAATTGTGGCAAACCTGTTCAGCTCTCAGGAAATCCAGTTTTTGTGCCTGCAAAGCTGTCCTTGGTGGTGCTGCCAAAGCCCAGGGATGGTCTAACTCTGCCCGAGCCTCCAGGACCTCTCCTGACTCTCTCCTTTCAGCTTCTCGAGGCCCTAGACTGCTTCTCCTGTTTCTTATTATTGTCAGTTAGATGATCCTTACCAGACTTGAATGCTGAGTAAATGTTTAGATTTGGTTCCTTTTGGTGAGCATCTGCGTGATTCATTTACTGCTGCTTTAATTGAACATCGTGCCTATGATAGATTATTATGTAGTTGAGCTTTCTCTTCAATTACTTTGATTTCATCGTAATGAAATTTCTTCTTGGCCATCCTCAGGAGTGTTTGTCGTTGGTGGTGATGGTGGTGACTGTGGTGCATTGAAATTGTGCTCATGCTGAATTCGTACACGTGAAGCCAGAAAGCATGTTGGAAACAGAAAGTGAGAACAGCAGAGAAATAATTAGTGTCTCATACTCTGTTGTCTTTTAACTTTTATCCATGTATTTTCCTGGACTCTTATTTTCCATTTTTCAGTTTTTCTGGGTCCTTTTAGGAGACTTCAAGTGCGGAAGTAATACCATACCACAACAGGACAGTGGCAAGTGTTAGTCCTATTTCTGCGTTGCTCTTGTAATTTTAAATAAGGGAGAGCAACGATGCAAGTAAACCTGGGAACCCAGAAAAATTTGTCATCCTACTTTGTTTTTTTGATATGTAGAAAAGTGCTTTCTGATTGTTCCTCTTAGATGAGACCACATAAAACTTGAATTTATAATCTAACTTTTAATGGTATCCCCCAATTTTGGATTATTTTTTAATGGTATCCCCAAGTTTTGACCTTTCAGTTATTAAGAAGTTCAGGAAAACAAAGTTCATGAAGAATCCACCTATCTATGTCATTTTTCTCCTCATTCTACTTAAATTATACTTATGTTTAGCTAATTGGAATGAATTTGAGTGCCTTCTGTTTGTTTAGATGTTCATTTTCTGTTGTTGCTTGTTTAAATTATGTCAAATTGTTTCACTTTCACTGGAGGTTGCAGTGATGGTAACCTATCCTCATGTTTATCATTATTTAGATTCTTTCCCAGGTTTACAAAAAAGCCCTCCTTGCCTACATGGCTTCTTGACTGCTAGGTTCTGTGTTTATCTTTGTTTCTTAACCTCATCACCTCGGTGGTTAAAGAGCTCCTCTGTAAATGCCATTCACATTCCTCCTGTTACTCAGACTCATAATCTCCCAGCTCTCCCTCCTCCACTTATCTTGGCATCCGCTGCTTCCCACTCCCATAGTGAATAGTTCAGTCTCCTCCTTTTTCAATCTTGTAACAGGATTTCAGCAGTAACTTTGTTTGAGCTGTTATTCTTGCCTTCATACTCTTATGTTTCAGTTCCTTCTCCATTCAGGCTGCTCTCCAGTCAGCTTCCAGAATCATAGTTCTGGTTGGTTCTTCTGTGCTCAAAAGCCATGAGGAGGTCTCCACTTCCTACAACATAAAGTTCTTCACCTCTGGCCTCATCTACTGTCTCCTCTCCAGCTGGAACTTCAGCAATCAGCATGAGCAGATAGGAGGGAACCAAAAGAAGATGGATTCTGGGCCCACTGCGTAGAGTTCTGAATTCTGGCTCTGATACTTTAGTGCTATATAATCTTTTGTAAATTAGCTTTAGAGCCTCAGTTTCCTCATTTGAAAAATGAGAATCATAATTCCTGGCTGAAAGGACTGTGTAAGAGTAAATGAGATACATGTTAAAGCCTAGGACATAAATGGATAGGCATGTAATAAGTATCATCTTCTCTATATCTGCATCCCTCAGATAGAGGCCAAAGAGGCCCAGAGTCAGAAGATGTGGTCTAATCCGTCTCTAACTCTGATTAGCTGTGTATCTTACACAGGACATTTAACTGTAGGCCTCAGTTTCCTCATCTGAGAAGCAACTGCTAGGGTGTTCGTCAATAATTGAGGTGTAAAAATAGCCACCCCCAGCCTATGTGGCTTATCAATAGGTCTTGCATGACTTACAAGTGTTTATATATATTTTTTCAGCCAACATTTCAAATTTGAAAGGTTTAACACACACATACACAAATCTAGAATTGTAACTTCTCTTGAAAACAGTTAGAATATCTGGCCATTTTGTTGTATTATTTCTGTGTGGTAAATAACTCCCTATATAGGGGTGTGTCCTTATCCCTTAGCTGGCTTCCTGATCTGAAATAATTTGCCTGGCCCCCAAAAGTACTAGAGATTATGGCTCTCTGTTTGTGGGTTTCAGCCAGTTTTTGTTGTGCCCCCTGAAAATGAATTCAGGAGTTTGTTACTCCAAATCAACTTTAATGAAGATGGCTGAAATAATTTTATGTCAGTTCTCAATTTTTAAGACATGTCTTCAGCCAAAGTTGAAGGGAGGGAACATGAGGGATTGTTAGAGCATTATCAAGGCCTCTCTTGCGTTTCTCCCCCACCTGTATACCTTATACTTGTTCCCTCAATGTGCCATGTCATGTCTCCCCGATTTGGTTCCTACAATCCTCTTTTCCCCACCCCAACCATTAGTGAACATCTATTTATTTCTCATCTGTCAAAGCCGAGGTCAAACTATATTAAATTAATAACAAAACTAGTCACTGTATATTTATTCCCACCTTTATTAGATGACATAGCATGTGTCTTATGGTGGTTTTCCTGGGACTCTCCTGGTGTGTGAGTTGTGGGGTCCAGTATACAGGGAGGCCACATGGTTAGCTCTCCTTGTGTGTGTGTTGAACTTAATAAGGCTAAGTACAGAGTTACTGGGCATTTCAGTAAGTAGAGCAGTGTCAGCAAACAGGTGAAGATGAGAACCTGTAAAATATACTTGGGGACAGTGAGGAACCTAGAGCAAAGTATTCATAATATTTTACATAGCTAAAAATAAAGTAAAAAAAAGTACTGCAGCCAAATTCTGGAGACTAGTCTGTTAAACTGTGTGGAATCATTGTTCAGTGGGACCCTGTTTAAGATCCTTTGGCTAGTCTGGAGATGAAGGACATGTATGGGGCAAGAGACAGGGACAGTGAACGTGCAAAGGAAGTGATTGTTTTAATTGTACAGAGAAAATAGATAGTTCTTGGTATATCAGGTTTAGAAAAATGGAGAAATCAAAGATAATTCCAAGATTTTGATTGTGGGAATGTTTTGAAGAATATAATGGTACCATTAGCAAAATTAGGAAAATCAAGAGAAGGAGCTATTTGGGGAAATAATGCATTCAGTTTTGGGTATACTGTGTTTAAGGTCACCTAACTAGAGAGATTTAAGGATTCACCTTCATTGCCCCTTTACCATTCACCTGCTGCCTTAAGTTTTTAGACTTAGTTCATATGTCTTATTTGAGTAATGTAAATTATCACTGCTCTGCGCTATAGGCACCAGAAGTAATTGAAATGAATTTACCCCTACAGATAATTGAGAGCAAGGGATAGGCAATCCTTGAACATCTTTTGTAGGACCTTTGTGGGTTCAGTGTTCTTCAAAATATGCTGTGATCATTAATAGAATTAAGGATAGGTCATTTGTCTCTAAGCCTCACAACCTGTGAGTGCCTGATTATTTTATATCCTCATTTATTTTTGCAAAAATTACTTAGCAGTTTTTTAGTGTAACACTGGACTAGATGTTGTGGGTGAATTCAAGGTGAATGGTGCATAATCTGTGCCTTCAAAAAAACATATTCCAAAAAGGAAGATTAAAGACATTAGTAATTATAGTATAAAACAAAATGGAAAGATGGAGTATTTCTTTCTAAGCAGAATTTTATGCCTGTTTTTTCCCATTTGGTGTGGTCTTAGAATTGCATTATTACGCTTTTTCTAGACTAAGTGATATATGAAAACCCTATGTTCTGAGCATTGCACAAGAAAGTGCTTTTCAAATTTTATAAATGTTTTATTTAGCTTCTAGCTCTGTGACAGTGCTTTTTTTAATCCAAACTCAGTTTATTTCATTTTCCAAACAAGTTTTTCATCATTCTTTATATTTGAAATCTAATATGTCCAGCTGTGTGTATTTATTTCAATTGTTGTATTGCTTTCGTGTTGTATTTTTTTTTCCAGTTCTCCACAACACAATTCTGGTTTTCCCTCCTGGCATGCGAAGCTGTTCCTCATTTATTGTTTTATTCTTCTCTATGTTTCTTAAGATTTTTTATGCCATTTTAGTGAGAACTGAAGTAATACTACTTGACAACTATTTTTTTATTTAAAAAGGAACATTGTTTTTACAGTTTATTCATAATTTCACCACAGATGGCTCTGTATCTGTCAGCAGTTATTTCTCAAAGATTATTCTTCTT
Source organism: Smutsia gigantea (assembly GCA_032199065.1). NCBI lineage: Eukaryota > Metazoa > Chordata > Mammalia > Pholidota > Manidae > Smutsia > Smutsia gigantea. The sequence continues at coordinate 192,637 of JAVSCE010020272.1, read as the reverse complement.
AATTGATTGCTCTTTGCATCTGTTGATTATGATGGTGTTATCAAAACACAGTGAATCTATCCTTTTTTCTGCAACACCTGCACGTACAAACCTTTAATGCTGTTTAATGTTTTATTATCTTTTCTACCAAAGACAGGTTTAGAGGTATCAGTCCAGTATTATCTTGAAATAATTCCCTTTTGAGGAGGAGGGTCATTTTTAATCTCACAAGCTTTAACAGTATAGTTTATTATTTATACTTCTATTTGTTCTTTTCAATCTTTTTTTTTCCACCCCCTGTTCACCGAAGCATCTGCATTTCTTTTAAATTAATTTTTTTAGTCAAGAAAGAAAATATTTTATGTGGTTTATTCTTCTCGTGGATCAAGTGGTTGTATATGTCATTTAGGATATCTCTGGGAATATGCAAACACAATTTATTAAAACCATTTTCTATTCTTAACATATATTTTGTCAAATGGAACAGACCTGTATGTTTTGGTACCTTAAATTATTTGTATTTTTTTATTAGATGGGAGTTACTTAAAAAACTCAGCCTTGTAACTTAAACCAATATAGGATCTATTTGATAATAAAAATACCAGAAAGGAAAAGATTATCTTTTCAAAGTTAAATTAACTTTAGAAATATGAAATTTATGTTCAGAATAGTGAAAAAAAGAATAATCCTAGGTTGTTTTGGTAGTTACAGTTAATTTTCATGTTCTGAACATTTAAAATGATCTCTAGAAGCCAGAGGAAAAATACTTGGTTGAATTGTTTATTATAATATTAACATTGGGCAAAACAAAAGGTGAAAAAAGAGTAAAAGATGGTGATTCTTGGTTTCTTAGGTCACACATCCCATTGTTTATTTTCTTTTATCAAGTTTTTTTTTTTACTTACCAAATCAATTTCTAAATTGCTGTTTCTTTGTATATTCTTCTTTTCCTTCAAATAAAACTATGAAAAAGGTCTATTAGAGTTAAAATACTGTAGTTGTTTTCTTATTTTTATATTTAATATTATTTTCTTAAATAACTTCAATGTGAAAATGCTTTCAAAATGGTTATGTGTACTTTATACATTCAATGTGAGTTAATATTAGCACATGACATACATGTCAATTCTTTGTTAGTTTTATTTTTTCTAAGAACATGGTTTACATGTTGGAATGACATGTTTTTGCATTTCATTTGCAACCAGAAGTTGCCCTAATGTGGGCTAGGCAGAAAGTTTTGTAGCATGTAATTGGGTGATACAAATTGATTTAAAAAGCAACAGTATGTATTCTATTTTCCTCTTTACATAGATGATAGGATTATGGATGTATTCAAACTCATAAGATTTAACACATCCCATCTATAATTTCCATGGTTCAGTAAGACAGACTTTAACTTTTCATTGGAGTCTACTAAGCAAGTATAAAAGTTGAAGTCTAAAGTCAGTGATTGTGGAAGACACAGCCTTAAAACGTGTAATTAAATTTGCATTGAACATAAGTAAATTTCCTTTTTAGAAAACATGTTCAGTTAAACTCAGCCAACACTTATGGAGCATTGTGCTATGGAGTTTGATCAGTAATCACGTATGGAGCTATTGCAGTAATACTGGTGGGGAGTTAAGAGTTGAACCATGGCAGTGACAGTGGAGAGGGGTATCCCAAATGAAAGACATTAAGAATGATGAATGGCTGGATTTGTGGATTGAGGGCACAAGGAGCATTTAAGGTAACATGAAGATTTTTAACTTTGGCACTCAGAATGACACCGTTAAACAAGATGGGAAATAGGCAAGCATGAGAACATTCACCTCAGTTTTGCACCTTCTGAATTGGAGATGTCTATAGGATATTCATGTAGAAATGAATACAAAACATTTGTATGTCCTTGTGAAGATGTTACTGAGAGGGCACTGTTGTTTTCTTCCTGAAATTCGGGGCCATGGGACAGCACAGTCCTACGTTGTGTGATAAGAGCAGTAGTGGCTTTGCTGTCATCCCTGTAACACAGGTAAAACTCAAAACTTAGTACCTAACTGCATTTGATCGTACATCACATTCAAAATGTTCTGTCACTCGTCTCACCTTGTGACTCTAAACGTTAGAGCTGAGGCGATGTTTCATGCTGTTGTAACAGGCTCAGCAGTGCCGTTGACACCCTCCTGGGCCTCAGTGGTCACGACCCTCACCGAGGCTCAGGGTTTGTTTCTGCTGGTGAAGCTGGTGATGCTGCGGTAGTAAGTGTGCCGTGGGGCTGCTGTCATTCATCCTTGCATCCGTTCACTCCCTGCTAACTGCACAGGGATGGCTGTGTCTAAGGTATTCTTGCTTTAAACTGGGCATGATGCAGTTGGGTTGCTTCATTTCTGGAAGTAGATACCATGATAAAATATTACCACAAAACTTTTTCATTTCCTTTTCAGAGACATAGTTGTTTTATATGTAAAAATTACTTATTTAATTTCTTGAAACCGTACCTTCACTTTTGCTAGACAGGAAGGTGTTAAGGGCAGCAAAAAAAAAAGTGAAAGAATTAAGAAGATAAACAAATTCACTATGAACTCTTTTTTTTATAATTTATTTTGGTATCATTAATCTACAATTCCATATGCAATATTATGGTTATTAAACTACCCCCTTCATCAGGTGCCCCCCACCAACCCCCTTACAGTCACTGTCCATCAGCGTAGTGAGATGCTATAGAATCACTACTTGTCTTCTCTGAGTTGTACAGCCCTCCCCGTGCCCCCCCAACATTACATCTGCTAATTGTAATGTCCCTTTTTCCCTCTTATCCCTCCCTTCCCACCCATCCTCCCCAGTCCCTTTCCCTTTGGTAACTATTAGTCCGTTCTTGGGTTCTGTGAGTCTGCTGCTGTTTCGTTCCTTCAGGTTTTTTCTTTGTTCTTATACTCCACAGATGAGTGAAATCATTTGATACTTGTCTTTTTCGGCTTGGCTTATTTCACTGAGCATAATACTCTAACTTCATCCATGTTGTTGCAAATGGTAGGATTTGTTTTCTTCTTATGGCTGAATAATATTCCATTGTGTATATGTACCACCTCTTCTTTATACATTCATCTACTGATGGACACTTAGGTTGCTTGCATTTCTTGGCTATTGTAAATAGTGCTGCGATAAACATAGGGGTGCATCTGTCTTTTTCAAACTGGGCTGCTGCATTCTTAGGGTAAATTCCTAGGAGTGGAATTCCTGGGTGAAATGGTATTTCTATTTTGAGTTTTTTGAGGAACCTCCATACTGCTTTCCACAATGTTTGAACTAATTTGCATTCCCACCAGCAGTGTAGGAGGGTTCCCTTTTTTCCACATCCTCGCCAACATTTGTTGTTGTTTGTGTTTTGGATGTTGGCCATCCTCACTGGTGTGAGGTGATATCTCATTGTGGTTTTAATCTGCATTTCTCTGATGATTAGCGATGTGGAGCATCTTTTCATGTGCCTGTTGGCCATCTGAATTTCTTCTTTGGAGAAGTGTCTATTCATGTCCTCTGCCCATTTCTTAATTGGATTATTTGCTTTTTGTTTGTTAAGGTGCATGAGTTCTTTATATATTTTGGATGTCAACCCCTTATCAGATACATCATTTATGAATATATTCTCCCATACTGTAGGGTGTCTTTTTGTTCTACTGATTGTGTCCTTTGCTTTACAGAAGCTTTTCAGCTTGATATAGTCCCACTTGTTCATTTTTGCTTTTGTTTCCCTTACCCGGGGAGATATGTTCATGAAGAAGTCACTCATGTTTATGTCTAAGAGATTTTTGCCTATTATTTTTCTAAGAGTTTTATGGTTTCATGACTTACATTCAGGTCTTTGATCCACCTTGAGTTTACCTTTGTGCATGGGGTTAGACAGTAGTCCAGTTTCATTCTCTTACATGTAGCTGTCCAGTTTTTCCAACACCAGCTGCTGAAGAGGCCGTCATCTCCCCATTGTATATCCAAGGCTCCTTTATCAAATATTAATTGACTGTATATGTTTGGATTAATGTTTGGATTTTCTATTCTGTTCCACTGGTCTGTGGGTCTGTTTTTGTGCCAATACCAAATTGTCTTGACTACTGTGGCTTTGTAGTAGAGCTTGAAGTCAAGTCAGGGAGTATAATTCCCCCTGTCTTATTCCTCCTTCTCAGGATTGATTTGGCTATTCGGGGTCTTTTGTGGTGCCATATGAATTTTAGAATTACTTGTTCCAGTTCATTGAAGAAAGCTGTTGGTAGTTTGATAGGGATTGCATTGAATCTGCAGATTGCTTTAGGTAGTATAGGCATTTTGACAATACTTATTCTTCCTAGCCAAGAGCATGGGATGCATTTCCATTTGTTAGTGTCCTCTTTAATTTCTCTTAGGAGTGTCTTGTAGTTTTCAGAGTACAGGTCTTTCACTTCTTTCGTTAAGTTTATTCCTAGGTATTTTATTCTTTTTGATGCAATTGTTAATGGAATTATTTTTCTGATTTCTTTTTCTGTTAGTTCATCGTTAATGTATAGGAAAGCAACAGATTTCTGTGTGTTAATTTTGTATCCTGCAACTTTGCTAAATTCAGATATTCTAGTAGTTTTGGAGTGGAGTTTTTAGGGTTTTTTATGTACAGTATCATGTCATCTGCAAATAGTGAAAATTTGATGTCTTCTTTACCAATCTGGATGCCTTGTATGTCTTTGTTTTGTCTGATTGCTGTGGCTAGGACTTCCAGTACTATGTTGAATAGCAGTGGAGAGAGTGGGCATCCCTGTCTTGTTCTCAATCTTAGATGAAAAGCTTTCAGCTTCTCGCTGTTAAGTATGGTGTTAGCTGTTGGTTTGTCATATATGGCCTTTATGATGTTGAGGTACTTGCCCTCTGTACCCATTTTGTTAAGTGTTTTAATCATAAATGAATGCTAAATTTTGTCAAATGCTTTTTCAGCATCTATGGAGATGATCATGTGGTTTTTGTTCTTCTTTTTATTGATGTGGTGGATGATGTTGATGGATTTTCGAATATTGTACTATCCTTGCATCCCTGGAATGAATCCCTCTTGATCATGGTGTGTGATCCTCTTGATGTATTTTTGAATTCGGTTTGCTAATATTTTGTTGGGTATTTTTGCATCTACGTTCATCAGGGATATTGATCTGTAATTTTCTTTTTTGGTGAGGTCTTTGCCTGGTTTTGGTATTAGAGTGATGCTGGCTTCATAGAATGAGTTTGAAAGTATTTCCTCCTCTTCTATTTTTTGAAAACTTTAAGGAGAATGGGTGTTATTTCTTTCTCTATGTCTGGTAGAATTCAGAGGTGAATCCATCTGGTCCGGGGATTTTGTTTTTGGGTCGATTTTTGATTACCGATTCAGTTTTGTTGCTGGTGATTGGTCGGTTTAGTTTTTCTAAGAAGTTGTCCATTTCTTCTATTTTTTCCAGCTTGTTGGGATATAGATTCTCATAATATTCTTTTATAATTCTTTGTATTTCTGTGGGGTCCGTCGTGATTTTTCCTTTCTCATTTCTGATTCTGTTTGTGTGTGTAAATTCTCTTTTTCTCTTAATAAGTCCGGCTTGGGATTTATCTATTTTGTTTATTTTTTCAAAGAACGAGCTCTTGGTTTCATTGATTTCTTCTATTGTTTTATTCTTCTCAATTTTATTTATTTCTTCTCTGATCTTTATTATGTCCCTCCTTCTGGTGACTTTGGGCCTCATTTGTTCTTTTTTTTCCAATTTCAGTAATTGTGTCTTTAGACTATTCATTTGGAAATGTTCTTCCTTCTTTAAATAGGCCTGGATTGCAATAGACTTTCCTCTTAGAACTGCCTTTGCTGCGTCCCACAGAAGTTGTGGCTTTCTGTTGTTGTTGGCATTAGTATCCATATATTCTTTGATTTCTGTTTTGATTTGATTGTTAACCCATTGATTCATTAGGAGAATGTTGTTAAGTCTCCATGTATTTGTGAGCCTTTTTGATTTCTTTCTAAAATTTATTTCTAGTTTTATACCTTGGTGATCTGAGAAGTTGGTTGGTAGGATTTCAATATTTTTGAATTTACTGAGGTTCTTTTTGTGGCCTAGTATGTGGTCTGTTCTGGAAAATGTTCCATGTGCACTTGAGAAGAATGTGTATCCTGCTGCTTTGGGGTGCAGAGTTCTGTAGATGTCTGTTAGGTCCATCTGTTCTAGTGTGTTGTTCAGTGCCTCTGTGTCTTTATGTATTCTCTGTCTGGTTGATCTGTCCTTTGGAGTGAGTGGTGTGTTGAAGTCCCCTAGAATGAATGCATTGCTGTCTATTTCCTCCTTTAATTCTGTTAGTATTTGTTTCACATATGCTGACACTCCTGTGTTGGATGCATATATATTTGTAATGGTTATATCTTCTTGTTGGACTGACCCCTTTGACATTATGTAATGTCCTTCTTTATCTCTTGTTACTTTCTTCGTTTTGAAGTCTATTTTGTCTGATACGTGTACTGCAACACCTGTTTTTTTCTCTTTTTTGTTTGCATGAAATATCTTTTTCCATCCCTTCACTTTTAGTCTGTGTATATCTTTGGGTTTGAGGTGAGTCTCTTGTAAGCTGCATATAGATGTGTCTTGCTTTTTTATTCATTCTGTTACTCTGTGTCTTTTGATTGGTGCATTCAGTCCATTTACATTTAGGGTGATTATTGATAGATATGTACTTATTGCCATTGCTGGCTTTATATTCATAGTTACCAAAGGTTCAAGGGTTGTTTCTTTACTACCTAACAATCTAACTTAACTTTCTCGTTAAGTTATTGTAAACACCATCTGATGTTTCTTTATTTCTCTCCATTCTTATTCTTCCTCCTCCATTCTTTATATACTAGGTGTTTTATTCTTTGCCTTTAGTTAGTATTTGGATGGTCTGCTTTCTTTGCTATGATTTTATTTTTTCTGGTGACATCTTTTTAGCCTTAGGAGTGCTTCCCTCTAGAGTAGTCCATTTAAGATGTCCTGTAGTGGTGGTTTATGAGAGGCAAACTCTCTCAACTTTCATTTGTCTGGAAATTGTTTAATCCCTCCGTCATATTTAAATGATAATCATGCTGGATACAATATTCTTGGTTCCAGGCCCTCTGTTTCATTATGTTAAATATATCATGCCATTCTCTTCTGGCCTGTAAGGTTTCTGTTGAGAAATCTGATGATAGTCTGATGGGTTTTCCTTTGTAGGTGATCTTTTTTCTCTCTCTAGCTGCCTTTAATACTCTGTCTTTATCTTTGATCTTTGCCATTTTAATTATTATGTGTCTTCGTCTTGTCTTCCTTGGGTCCCTTGTGTTGGGAGATCTGTGGGCTTCCGTGGACTGCAAGACTATTTCTTTCCCCAGCATGGGGAAGTTTTCAGCAATTATTTGTTCAAAGACACTTCCTATCCCTTTTTCTCTCTCTTCTTCCTCTGGTGCTCCTATAATGCAAATATTGTTCCGTTTGGATTGGTCACACAGTTCTCTTAATATTCTTTCATTCCTAGAGATCCTTTTATCTCTCTCTGCCTCAGCTTCTCTGTATTCCTGTTCTCTGATTTCTATTCTATTAACAGTCTCTTGCATCTCATCCAGTCTGCTGTTAAGCCCGTCGATCCCTTGTCTTATTTCTGCTTTGTCTTTCCTCATTTCCCTCACTTCCTCCCTCAGCTCTTGCACTTTTCTGTGTAGATCCATCAGCATGGTTATGACTTTTATTCTGAATTCTTTTTCAGGAAGATTGTGCATTTCCATCCCTTCAGGCTCCCTCTCTGGGGTTGTCTGGTTGATCTTAGTCTGGACCATATTCCTCTGTCTTTTCATGGCTGTAGTAGTGGTTACTGGTAGTTGCCCCATATGTCAGCTGGGCTGTTTAAGACTTTAAAAAAAAAAAAGAAAAGAAAAGGAAAAAAGAAAGAGAAGAAAAAACAAAAAACAAAACAAAACCAAAAAAAAATGCCCACTGGTAGTAGATTCTGTGGGGATTCTGTAGGTGGCGCTGTTGCTCCACTATTGTGTAGCCATGGCCGCGCCACTCTGCTGGGCCCTTCATAGCTCTGGCCGGGGTGGGAACGAATGGGAGGCTGTTGATCTCTGTGGGAAGTCTAAGTGCGGCCACCCTTTCCCAGTTGCCAGCTAAGGGATTCGAAACTCCCAGGACTCCCAGCCTGCTGGGTGATCCGGCTCCTCTGCTGGGCTCCTGTCTCTTTAAGACAGCTGAAAAAAAGCACGCGCTTTTTTTTTTCTCTCTTCTTTTTCTTTCCTTCCCGGGAGCCGGCTGCAAGCACCCTGACGCGTTCCCCGGAAAGATCCTGCACGCTCTGTCTCTCCAATCTCCACTACACTGCGCGATGTGTGTCAGCGCTCCCTGCACAGATCACCGGGGCTGGTTATTTTGCGGGGTGTACTTCCACTTCCTCCTGGCTCTGAATCCTCTCCTCCCGCCTGTGCCCTGGGGTGGGTCAGTGCTCGGGTCTCGCCGGGTCGCAGCTCCGTATCTTACCCGCTTCGCAGGGTGCTGTGTCCTCTCAGGTGTAGCTGCACGCTGTGTGCTTTCCTGTGTATTCTGGTCTTTCTCTTAGGAATAGTTATATTTGCTGTATTTTCATAGATATATGTAGTTTTGGGAGGAGATTTCTGCCGCTCTGCTCACGCCACCATCTTCACGGAAGTCATTCTCAGTATGAACTATCTTAAGATACTACCGTGCACTGATCACTCCCACAGTGATTTCTCGCTAGATCTGTCCTGACAGATCTGCCCAGCAGTTTTGTTAACTGTTGTCTTGCCTGTTTTCATTTGTTGCCCACTGAACTTCGAGCTGTGGCAAGCTAACTGATTGAATGTGGGAATTAAGAGCAAGATCTGAGCACTGCCTTGGTTCCCATACCTTGCCCCCTGGTGTCTGTGTGAAGTAGGCTAAGTTGCAATGTTCTCCGTGTCTCGGTTCTTGCTCTGTAAGTGGGGAGAAGAGCACCATGTCACCACCTCATGAGACTGTTCTACTAAATGTAAGCTGTTTAGCACAGAAGCTGGCATATAGTGTTATGCAATAAACGTTAGCAATAATATTCTAGAGTTATTGTGAATCCTAACAGTACTCTGTTTTCCTTGAAACGCTGGGTACCTTTCCAGTAAAATAACACTTATTTTTGAAATTTCATTTTTCTTATTATATATGTATTTGTTGAGTGTTCCTATTTTACTTTTAGTTTTGAAACACTATTTCTCTGTCTCGAGATTTTCATAATCCAACGTGTATATGTAATTTTTCTGTCTTTCCTTGGACATTGATTTCTGTTGTTAAAAAAGGGGATATCCTGAGTTCATACACCCTGCAAATAACTTCTCCCCTGCCTCTTTGTTCCCCTCACTCTGTCACGCCCAGTCAGCCTTTAAGAAACCCCTGGGATAGTGATACAGGGTACACGAGTAAAAAGACAAAGCCTGCAATACAACAGGTAATTCCAGTAGGGGGAGATATTGGCAAAATAATCAAGCCACATGATACGCAGGTGCATTGGGCAGCAAATAAAAAAACAAAGCTTTTTCTGTGGAAAAAATCTAACTAATGAAGAATTAACTAACTATAAGATGAGTAACAGTGAGGTTTCTATTTTGCTAGTTGCCAAACCCAAACTCTTTATACATAAAGTACCTAGGAAAGTGCTGTGACTACATACACCCTTACCACAGTATTCCTCACATGTTTCAGAGATGCAAGTAAAGACAAGATTGTTGATATCTCTCTTGCTCTGTGTCTCTGAATTTCTAAAGATCACAAGTAACGGAAATTCCAGTCTGGATTACTTGAAAACAAAGCACAGAGGCTATCATTTCATAATTCAGAAATATTTTTTTCATGGCATTCTAAACTAACTTGGACAAACTGGTGTAGCCCTAAATGACATAAACTAATGGACTGAACCAGAAAACTCTTTTTTTTTAAAAGCAAGCTTTGTTAAAAAGATAACAACTATAATTTAGAACTCTAAATTTCTGAAATTACTGGAAGGCCTATAATTAAAAGCAAATTAACAACATTTAAATCAGCTTGGATTGGGATTTTTTTTTCAAGTATTTTCAGGGGGATAGGTAAGTTGGTTTGAACCTTTACTTTTCCAACAGAAACATCACATTTCTTTCTGTTGGCAACATTGTCCAATAACTGACTACTCTAACAGTCCCTCTGCACTTTAAGATTTAATACTCTTATTCTATCACCCTCTAAGAAATTGCTGCCTTGAAACTTGGGGATGTTGAGACTGCCCTTAAACCTGAGTCTTACTTAATAGTTGACTGAGTTTTCCCCTCTGTATCATGCCTAAATATTTTGATGTAGATTTTATTACTTTTGGCTGCATTAGTAAACTCAGTTTGTAAAATGTCCAAAGAACTTTCTATAATACATAGACTATATCTTAAATAAATTTACTATAGTAATTCTGCAGTTAAAATTTCTGTTAGTTGATGTGAAAATAGAAGTTACACATCTCTGCTGATTTAATTGTTACTAATTTCTTTGGTAAATACTACCACCAACAGCTTACTAGATATTAGCTTTAAAAAGATGCCATCTCAAACATGTAGACTTATTTAGAATTCTGCAAGCCTACATCAGTTTTATTTTTTTGCATTTTATTTTATTTTTTTATTTTTTTATATTTTGGTATCATTACAATCACTTGAACAACATTATGGTTACTAGACCCCCTATTATCAAGTCCCCCAGGCATATCCCACTACAGTCACTGTCCATCAGTGTAGGAAGATGCTATAGAATCATTACTTGTCTTCTCTATAAATACTTCCTTTCCCGTGTCCCCCACCACTGCATTACATGTGCTCATCATAATGACCCTCTTCCCCCTTATCCCTCCCTTCCCACCCATCGTCCCCAATCCCTTTCCCTTTGGTGACTGTTAGTCCATTCTTGGGTTCTATGAGTCTGCTGCTGTTTTGTTCCTTCAGTTTTTCCTTTGTTCTTATACTCCACAGATGAGTGAAATCATTTGATACTTGTCTTTCTCTGCCTGGCTTATTTCACTGAGCATAATACCCTCTAGCTCCATCCATATTGTTGCAAATGGTAGGATCTGTTTTCTTCTTATGGTTGAATAATGTTCCATTGTGTATATGTACCACATCTTCCTTATCCATTCATCTACTGATGGACACTTAGGTTGCTTCCATTTCTTGGCTATTGTAAATAGTGCTGCGATAAACATAGGGGTGCGTATGTCTTTTTCAAACTGGGCTCCTGCATTCTTAGGGTAAATTCCTAGGAGTGGAATTCCTGGGTCAAATGGTACATCAGTTTTGTTTTTAATTTTTGCCAGCGGCGATGTTATTCTTTGTGTTTAAGTGGATTTTTACAAGTAACTATGGAGGGTGAGTTATGCTGGCATAGACTTTCTAGCATATAGTGTAGTTTTTTTTGGTAGAACCAGAGTTGTTTCATGGATTGGTCAACTCTTTTGTGAGGTGGACATTTTGAATACTTCACTTAACCACTGGATTTGTGGTTTCTTTGAATTATTAAAAACAATTTTCAATGAATAGACTTAATTATAAGTAGACTGCTCTATCTGAAGTTTCTTCAAACCCCTACAAATTGTTGGAATGCCTTTTTTTTTACCTTCATAAATAAGTTAACGTGGATTAAAAATAGCCATTGAGAAATGAGATTTAACAAATAAAAATTAAATCTGTCAGTGTGCCTGTGTGTTTCCATTAGAATAGGTGAGATTATGCTGAAGTAATAAGCCTAAAACCTCAGTGACTAAAAACCAAGTTGTTTACTTTTGTATAGGCTGTGTGTCCATTGTGGTCTGACAGCCATGACGGCCTCTTCCTGGACATGGGGTCACTCAGGTTCCATCCTGACCATCTTGCAGTGATTATAGTTCTGGGAAAAGAAAACCTAGTGAATCTTCTGATTCTCTGAAAACTTCTGCTTGAAATTGGCATAGTTCAGCTCAGCGAGGTGTGGCCACAGTGAGTTCAACAGGACAAATGATCCTCACACAGGAAGGGGCACCAGATGACTGTAAACGGTGTGACAGGTTACCATAGTCTTCCAAATGAGTGAGCATTTGGAAACTATTGATAGGGTCTCTGCAAAACTACAGAATGTCTGGTTTAAAACTGACCATGGGAAGAAAGCAAACTATTTTTTACCTGATCATAATATGATTAGTTTTGAACTCATATTGACAGTGTGTTGAATAAGCATGCACACCCACACCCACACACACAATTTTGCATCGTCCAAATGATGCAGGAACTGTTTCACAGTAACGTTTATACCACTGGGGCTATTGCCGTCTTTCCACAGACAGCCTAGACAGGGAGTAATGGTGTTGTGTGGGCTGATCCCTATTAAGTTCACAGTTGTAGGTCAGCCAGGACCATTCATAAATTTCATGACCACATTATAGTTAGCAGGGTTTTTAACTCCTTTGTTTTTCTTTCCCTCCCACCCTTCCTTCCTTCCTCCTTCCCTCCTTTCCTGTCCTGTCCTGTCCTGTCCTTTTTTTCATCTTTATCTCTCTTTTTTGGCTCTTGGAATGGAAAAAAGGGGCTGAATTATAATCTGGAGTTTAAATTATGATTATATGCAGCATTAAGAGAAAACTGGGTAGCTCCAAATATAGCTAATAGTTTAAGTCACAAATATGTGGAACCATTAGAGATACTTTCAAAATTCACACCAAAATGAAAATATTGTAATTTTTTGTAAAAATCTAATGTTCTTCATTTATTTTTTTTAATCTCACACAGATTAGCTATTAATTAATTCTTGCTAACATTTCACTTCTTATCCTGATTTCTTTTTAGGTCTTACCAGTTTTCCCAAAATATTTTGTGAAACTTCCCAGAAGCTGGTGAATGTGGAAGCCTTTGCTGTGGCTGTGAAATATTATTCTGTACAAAACTTGGGACTATGTACTCCTTTTGAACAGTTACTAGTAGCCCTTCAAGGAAATCGAAAACAGAGAACTGGTAGGTGTGTTTGTGTGTGTATATATATTTGTTTTTTGGTACTTACAAGTAGTATATTATATATATATGTGTGTGTAGGTATCATACATATGTAAGATATATATATGTGTATGTATATATATATATTTCCAACATGTTCTTAATTTATTGTCAGACCTTAAACCATGAACACTGACAGACTGGCTTGTTCCTAAATGATTAGGTTTACTCATGCACCATATTAAACAGAACAGCTTAGTTATAAATCTCCACTTTTTTTCCTACATTATAGTCTAGTTTATAAGTCTTTTCTTTATGGTTAATTGTTCTTTGTGTCACAGGAACATTTTTAATAAAGTTTTATGGGTCTTCTTATTTATTTTGTTCATTCAAATTTTGATCCATAGCAGCTAAACTAATAGAGCTCTATCATGGAGCCACCACAATAGAATCTATTATTTTCATATTTACTTATAGAAAACATGAACATCAGCTGATGATTCTTATTAAATTTTTATTCTTTAATAACAGTACTTTAATTTGTTTTATTTTTGTTCAGATGGAAATGTGAAGCCAGATGAGTTTATGAATTTGAAAAAATCTCATGAAGTTCAGGCAATGTCAGAACTAATCAGCAGCATTGCTGATTACTTTGGAATAAAGCAGGTAACAATAGTTCCCTGTATTTTCAGGTGTTAAAATTATTGCCATTTTTTGTATCATTTAAATTTCCTTTTCTACTATTGTTGTGTAGTCTTGATAGCTGATGTAAGATATGTCAGACCTTTTAAACATGCACTCTTTTCCTAATATGCTATAATTATGACAAGTTTATGCTAAAAACAAGATGCAGCTGTTAATATTTGTCACAGATGTCACTCTTTTCAGAGTTGATAGGCATTAAGGTAATCTCTTAGATACACTGTAACTCCAGCTTGAGGCGGTATTGGGAAGGTGACATTCCGCATAATCCTTCGCCTCTGGGTCTTCTCAGGACCTGCATTAGTAAACTGTGGTCTGGGCCACCTGCTTCATTATAGTAACATGAAGAGACTACATTCTAGAACTTGGATTCTTCTGTAGTGTCCGAATCACAATGTAAAAAAATAGCATTTGTGATAGTGATGTCTGAAAACAAAATAAAGTCAAAGATTGCTTACAATGGCTTATAAAAACAGTTATATTTATTATCCCTACAAGAACATCTATGGAGGATTTTCCCTCCTTCAGTATTTATTAGGTGTTAGAATCTTTTCTACAGATTCTTCCAGACTTGTGGAGAGGTTGAAAACTGTCCCAGCTCGGACTGGGCATGTGGAGCCACCTGCGGGGTAGGGGCTAGAGACAAGAGCTAAGGACATAATTTTCAGCCTTTTCTTCAGTGTATCATATCTAAGTGGTACCTATTAGGACCAGCAAAAGGCTCACCATGGCAGTGATACTGAGCTGGAGTGGAAGGGTCAGCTTCACAGTAAAAATAACAAAACACTGCCATGCGTATCATATGGATGACCATTAGAAACATAAAACTGAATGGGAAAAATTAGCATTTTACAGAAGACTACATATTTGATGTTACCATTTTTTAAAAGCTCTGAAGCAAAAAATGGTATATTCTTAATGCAAAAAAATATGCAGAAAACTATTACATAAACAATAATTTGAGAATATTTATCTCTGCTGGGGAGAGCAGGGAGATGGAATATAGAAGGAATGCATACTTCTATACAGAGGAAATACCCATATTCTGGTTCTTAGGATGGCTGGTGGGTTCATGGGTATAGCAGATGTTGTTGGATGCCTAACCCAAATACTCTCCAGCCTTAACCATTTCATGGTGTGGCAGCCTGCTTTCTACCTGGGAACATCTGCCTTTCTTTCCCTGGGGCATTTCTCTGGCTACTGAAGCAAGGCACTGCCTGCTTACGAGTTAAGGGAATTAATCCTTCCTTGTAATCCATAATCTTACCAAAGGCACTTTATACCAAATGCACTGTAAGCCTGGCTAACTGCAGCAGTCTCCGGAATGGTCTTGCTGCTCCCACCTTCCTCCCACTTGAGCCTGTTCTCTAGAGAGCAAAACAAAGTCTCACCATAACACTCTGAGCAAGATCTCCAGTCACCTCTAATCTTCTCTCCTGCTACTAACCTCATTTGTTGCGGGTTTTTGCTGTCTGGTGTTTTATAGAAGGAAGGGGATGAAGACCTTTGCTTTCTCTGGAGATTCAAATATGGGGGAATTGATTAATAGAATTTCTGCTGTATGGCCCTTGTATTCATGAATATGGGTATGTTGTCTTCTGTTAAATCATAGTTCTTAAAATGAGATTTATATGCTTTTGTATTTCCACAATACCTAGCCCAGGGGTTAATATAAAAAAGGGTACAGAGAATTATTTGTAACCTATTAACTTATTTAGAGGACATTGCTTTTTAATAGAGTCTTTGCTATGAACTGCTCAAATAGCAAGACCCTGAAATTTTTGAGGATTTAATTAATGATATGCATTATCTCAAGTGCAGGAATGCCCTTGAGTGGCTCAAACTTAGGTCAGGGTTTAATTGATCTTAGGAATTAAAGATAAACCTAATATGATTAGATAATGATTTATGATAGTATTTCTGTAATGGTCCATTTATTTCTTATGAAATGACATGGCAATACAATATCAATTTTGGTAATCTTTTTATTTCTCTTTTGGTTTAATTGAGGTATAATTTACATATTTACCAATTCTGTGTGAACTCTTTGATGAATTTGATAATTGTCTGCAGTTGTGTAACCATTAACATTATGAGAAATATTTCTGTCACTAAAAATTTTCCTCAAGATATTTCTTCTTCCATTCTCAGGGAACTACTGATCTGCTTGTAGTTTTGATTTTTCTAGAAAATTGTATAAATGGAATCAAGTAGAATAAGGGCTTTTGTGTTTGACTTCTTCCCTTTAGCACATGGATTTTCAGTCATCAGTGTTGCGTATTTATTCTTTGTTCCTCCTTATGCCGTAATATAGATACACCACAGTTTGTTTTTCCATTCATCAGTTGATGGACATTTGCAGTGTTACTATTTTTTTTTTGTCTGCTTTGTATATTCACATACAAGATTTTGTATGGACATGTTTTCATTTCTCTCAAGTAAAAAGCCTGAAATGGGAGTTATAGGTCATATAGTAAACATGTCTTTTAACTTTATGGTTAACTGCCAATGTTTTCCAAAGGGCTTGTACCATTTTACTTGTATATCTCATTATGATTCTAGTTTTGCATTTCCCTGACTAGTGATGTTTGGCATCTTTTCATGTTGACCATTTATATATCTTTTGTGAAGTGTATGTTCAAATATTTTGCCAGTTTTTTTAATTGGTTGCTTGTCTTACTAGTGAGTTGTAAGAGTTCTTTATATATTCTGGACATAAACTGTTTTGTAAGATAGATGTTTTGCAAATATTTCTATCCCTCTTTAACTGTGTACTTTCAATAACAAAAGTTTTCATTTTCATGAAGTTGGTTTTTTAATTATTTCTTTTGTAGTTCATGCTTTTATGTCCTACATGAGAAATGTTCCTCCCAATGTCATATTTTCTCATTTTTCTTCCAGAAGTTAATAGCTTTTAATATTACGTGTAGCTATGCGATCTGCTTTTAATTAGTTTTTGTGTTTCTGTGTGACAGGCAAAATTTCTCTCTATAGACATCCAGTTACACCAGCACCGTTTGTTGAAAAGACTATCTTCCCCATTAAATTACCTTAGCCATTTTGTTAAAAGTCAGTTAGTTGACTATTTGTGTGGATCTATTTCTGGACCCTATTCATTCCACTGAATAATGTGTGTGTTTTTAAACCATCACTACCCTTTTGATTACTGTAGTTTACATTGACTCCTGAATCAGTGTAAATCCTCTAACCTTATTCTTTTTCAAAATTGTTTTGGTTATTTTAGGTACTTCACCTTTCCATATATATTGTAATGTCTCCTTGTCAGTATCATTCAAAATATAGTGCTGGGTCTTTGGTTAGGATTGTGTTCAATCTGTGGGTCAGTTGGTGAGACAGGACATTTAAAAGTGAGTCTACTATTTCATGAACATGCTGTATCTTTATTTAGATCTTTTAAATGTTTTCTATGCATTGTTCTATAGTTTTCATGTATAGATCCTACATAACCTTTGTTAAATTTATTCCTAGGTATTCTATTCTTATGCTATTTAATTCACTGGTCCTAAATTTTATCTTCAAATTGTTTTTGCTACTGTATTGTATATATTCTGATAGTTCATTATTAATTTCTAATGATCCTGTATCCTGACACATTGCTAAATTCTCTTACTAGTTCTGTTAACATTTTTGTGTATTCCTCGTAATTTTCTGCAGACCCAATTTTATCATCTATGAAGATGGAGAGTTTCATTTCCATCATCCATGTGTTTTACATCTTTTCCTTTATTACACTACCTAGAATCTCTTTTACAATGTTAAATAAAAATGATGAGAGTGCTTTTTTTTAACAGGAATCAAAAAATTAGAATTAAAAACAAACATAACGTTGTATAAATCATACAATCATTTGTTTTTTAAAAAGATATCAAAGATGCTTTCTGTTTTCATCTGACTAAAATCCTCTAATCATTCTGTTTTTCTTATTTTAGATAATTGACCTGGGTTCTGGAAAAGGCTACCTCAGCTCCTTTTTGTCCTTGAAGTATGGTTTAAACGTCTATGGAATTGATTCCTCAAATGCCAACACTCATGGAGCTGAGGAGAGAAACAGGAAATTGAAGAAACATTGGAAAGTCTGTCATACTCGGTCAAAATTAGATGGCAGTAGACTGGCATTAAAAATGGCAAAAGAAAAGAAAGTACAAAATGAAAGTAAATATAAAGCAGATACTGGGGGCCTATGTAACAGCAGTCCTACAAGTCAAGAAAAGATGTATTCCTCAGATTTTTTGCCAGATTTTTCAGGTGCTGTGATTTCTAACATCAGAAAACAAATGGAAAACCTGCATGTTTACTCACATCAAGAAGAAAATTTGTGTTTTGAAAATGCCTCTTCTCTCATAGACCTTTTACCTGTTAATGCCATAGAACCTATTTCTTCATTCCAAATTCCCAAGAGAAAAAAGTCTGAAGCAAATAGAGAGAGAAGAAAAATGACATCAAAGTCAAATGAATCAAATATATATTCACCTTTAACATCTTTTATCACTGCTGATTCAGAACTACATGATATCATTAAGGATCTGGAGGTGATTTCATTTTTGAATTTCTTTATTTGATTTATAAAAATGCTCAGAGACAGAATTAAATTTTAATAGTAGCATTCTTAACTTACTTATCTTATTCAATTTCATTAATCTAAAGGACAAAGAAGATAAAATTATATGTAGGCTTTTGTGATTCCTATAGCTATCAAAATCTGACGAGTGTACAAAATCTGACAATCTGACAATTACAGTTTCCAGAATAGATTCCCCCCACTCATTTTAAGTCTCCTAAATCAAAGAGAATTACTAGCACAAAAGCTAGTAAGCTGAATTCTTACTATGTAATTAGGAATTGGTAAAATTCCAATCCAAGAAAACTTTTATATTTATATTTTAATTTGAACTAAAGAAGTATCTAGAGCAATGTTATGTTTGATGTTAGCCATGGTAACCAAATATAGTTCTTTTGAGCAAGAGTTGCTTCTGAGTAGACTTTAAATTTTGAACTTCTTCTAAATCACAAGTGTATCAAATTTTGTAATTGAAAGACAATGTATCTTAAAGGCAACATTATATGTTACAGCAGTATTGGAGAGGAACTTCTAGAAATCATTTAGCCTACCTCATTGTGTTAAAAAAAACAAGGTAGCCTTTGAAATTATAATATTCTTCTCTTTTTAAATTTTTCAGAAGTTTGTCCCTAGAGAACTGAATAAACAAAAGATACCAGACTTCTTTATAAATTTAAATCCTTGTTTGGTAGCTGATAGTGTTTTGTCATTTTCTCATTTTAGAATGGGGAATTTTTCTTTTCCCAGGTATTTTGGATTTCACTGGGTAAGGGAAACTGGTTAATCCTCCTTGTTTCTCCTGTTCAAGAACTCAGTAATTCTTAGGTTTAAATAACCGTAATTACTTTAACCTGACTTCAAAAAATGTAAGTTTTTAGAACTTATTATCACATATTTATGTTTTTCAAAATCTTGTTGAAAGTATATGATCAAAGCTATGCAAACTTTTATAAGAAAATGTCTAATGAAATATTCTGGAATAATGTTTCTTGGGTTCTATAGCGAATGTGCAATTTCATTACCGGAATTAACCAGTACCTCCCATTCTCTCCCCACCCCACAACACATACACACAATACTTAAGTATTTTACTATTAGGATATAATGACAATTGCATATATTTGTCTGCCACCTGCTAATATTATTAATGAATTTCATATGATGAATACAGTAAAGAATGAGATTTTATATTCTTGTATTATCTTTAGGGAGAGCTAAGCCAAGCTTAAGAAGAGAGAGATTTATATCTTTGTTGTTTACCAGTAATTAGCAATAAACCCTTCCTCTCTGAATTCCTCTTTTTAAATAACATTATAGCATCTGAATAATACCTAAATGAACTATTTGATCATTAAAACAAGCAAAATAGTGCAATACTCCAAAAACTTTGCTTTGAAGAGAATGATGGTTGAAGCAAATGTATTTCCTATCAAGTCAAAGCTACTTACAGGTACAATTTTTTTCTTTAGAAAGGTTAGGCTTTAGCTGTGCTTTATGTTTAGATTATGGGCTAAAGTAATATTTTAGTAAAATAACTTAAAACAATTGTATTTGTTCTGAATACATAAAAATATACTTGATTCACAACTTAATATGTCTATTATTTTAAATTTATAATAACATGGTGATGATGATGTGGGGAAAGTTGAAGTTTCTATGGCCAGGATCTTCACCTGACCCTAAACTACTTGATGATGTAATTGGCCTCCCATTAGGCTACTGCTTCCACACCCATAGACAATAAGCTACTATTGACTGACTCACTATATATAGAGCTCTGCCCAGTGCTCTGGGAGGAGGCACAGATGGAGGAGGATTAGAGACCTGCAGACTGCTAGATGTAGTAATTCTAGTGCTTGACCTACTGCCATGAAAATAAAGCTGGGTATAAACCCTCTTACCCCTAGAATGTTCAGTCCCATTGTCATTTCTCAGTCTCACCGAATCCATAGTGAACTTTCCCAGGGCTGAAAACCTCAGGCAAGACAGATAATAAGAAGAAAATATTTGCTGAATTTTGTGTGCCAGAGATTATACTAAGTCACTGTCTTGCCAGTGTGTTTCAGCCCTGGGCAAGTTCACTATGGAGTCTGTGTGACCAAAGAAATGACAGTAAAACATTCTTAGGGTGAAAGGGTTATACCCAACTTTATTTCCAGGTGGCAAGTCAGTCACTAAAATCCCATTCACTCAGAGCGAGTCTGTCTGCAGCAAGCTTGTCCCTGCCACTGGGCTCCTCTGTCTGCACAGCTGTCCTCTGGGCCTCTCTGCACAGTCGTCCCACACAGCCATCCTCTGGGCCTCTGTCCTCGGCACTGCCACCACTCCTGCCTCTGCTCTGCTCTCCTGCAGCCTTGCAGCCATACCACTGTATCATGCACAGAGCACTGGGCGGAGCTCTTTATATAGAGTCAGCAGCCATGTATTGCCCACAGGTGTGCAGTGAGCTAATCAACCACAGCCAGGTGAGAATCCTGGCTGCAGGAACTCTCATTTTATCCACAGTCACATACCAGTATTAACTTATTTAAGTCTTGCAATAACGCATTGAGGTGAGGTACTATTATTCTCCTATGTTGCCAATGGGTTTCAGCCCCAGGCAAGTTCACTATGGATTCAGTGTGACCAAAGAAGTGACAATAAAACGTTCTTGGGGTGAAATGGTAATACCCAAGTTTATTTCCACGGTGGCAGGTCAATCACTAAAATCCCATCCACTCAGAGCGAGTCTGCACGCAGCAAGCCGGTCTCTGCCTCTGGGCCTCTCTGCTCACCCAGCCATCCTCCAGGCCTCTGTCCTCAGCACTGCCACCACTCCAGCCTCTGCTGCTCTCCTGCAGCCTTGCAGCTGTGTCACTGTGTCTCCCAGAGCACTGGGCGGAGCTCTTTATATAGAGTCAATAGTAACGTATTGCCCACACATGTGTAATAAGCAAGCCGACCAGGGCCAGGTGAGAATCCTGGCCACAGGAACCTTCATTTTATCCACACCTTTCTTTACCAATGAAATTATGGCACTGAAGACTTAAACTTGGTATATTGATCAAGATTCCATGAGTATATGCATGTGTACCCATTTCATATGTATATACATTTAAATTAGGCTTTGGGTAATTAGAAGAAACATAGAATTTTTATGTAAAATTCATATTACAAAATTTAAAACAACCTTTTTATTGAACTTAATATTGCCATATTTAATATAATGAATGAACTAAGTATACTTTTTTGGTGCTAGAGTAGAAATGCCAGCTTAGCAACACTTGCTTGTTTTTTATAATGTCTTACAAGTTTTGATGGACAATTTGTGAAGACATACATGTTAAAAATTGCCTAATAAGGTGTAAGTGTGTGTCAGATCACAAGTTTGTCCTAGTAATGCTACATTTCGGTCCAAACTTTACTTTGGCTAGTTATTGAAGCAAATGTTGGTCGTAAAAGAGATAAGGGAAAACTCATATGGTTAAGTAACCAAAAACCACTAGAAAATCAACTCAGCATTACATCAGTTGTGATACAAGATCACAGTTATTTTGTCTATAGAGGAAATAATTATTTGTTAGGAATATAAAAAGCATACAGTACCTTCCAGATAGAATATTTTATTTTAAAAAGGTCCACATACTCTAATGACCATTTAAAATCTTCACCTGAAATATATATTTTTTTAACCCTCCTTTTAATTGCCAAAATCAATTTTTTTCTTCATATTTTTTAAGGACTGTTTGATGGTAGGTCTGCATACTTGCGGTGATCTTGCTCCGAGTACTCTGCGGATATTTGTTTCCAAGTCTGAGGCCAGGGGGCTTTGCAGCGTAGGTTGCTGTTATCACCTCTTATCTGAAGAGTTTGAAACCCCACGTGAAGGTACGAAGTTCTCCATACCGCATACTCCTATTATTTGAGCACAGCGGGTGCTTTCTCTCTCTCCTGTTTTTTTGTTGCTGAAATTGTTGTTTTGAATTAACATTTGGGATAACATCTGATGTTCTTCAATTTTAATGTGACATTGAATGAAGTTTGATGCCCTGTCACTTTATGTATTTTTATCACAGTTTCTTTGGTCATAAGGTGGTCTTAATGAGTGCTGAAAAACGCAAATATTTGAAAGTCTTTCGTGGTGTACTTTAGAAACGTTGGTTTAAAAACACTCATAAAATATACATTTACTAAGATGGCAAAACTCAGTTATTTTGTCATGAATGTAGAGTTTCAAGATTTACTTTCATTTCTAAGCCTTCTCCATGTACTAAGGAGTATTGATATTTTTCAGACAAAAAGTTCCTTACTGTATTTTGAAGAGGCAACATACTGTAATTTTAGAAAGGTACAAACTGCAGTCGCATTCAGATTTGCTCCCTGGCCTGAGAATCAGGTGCCAGAGGAGCAAAGTAGAGAGTATGTTGACAGGATTTAAAGCACCCCGCAGCCCTTCACCCAAAACACTCCAGAAATTCCTCTCTTTGATCCATTTTATATGTCTGTCTCTCCATAAAGTATGGTTTCAAAACTGCTAGCTCAGACTCGATGGTTATTTAGTCTATTAATATTAGCAGTTCCCGATATTTGACACTGACTTCCGGAAAGATGGCGGCATGAGCAGAGCAGCAGAAATCTCCTCCCAAAACTATATAAATCTATGAAAATACAGCAAATACAACTATTCCTAAAAGAGAGACCAGAATACACAGGAAAGCGCACAGCATGCAGCTACACCTGAGAGGACACGGCACCCCATGAGGCTGAGCTATAAAGGGCGTGGCCATGGCTGTGGAATAGTGGAACAACAGTGCCACCTACAGCATCCCCACAGAATGTACTCCTGGTGGGTGGTTTTTTTTTTTTGGTTGTTTTGTTTTGTTTCCTTTTCTCTTTCTTTTTTCTTTTCTTTTCCTTCTTTTTTTCTTTTTTTTCTTTCTTTCTTTCTTTTTTTTTCTTTTCTTTTTTAAGTCTTAAACAGCCCAGCTGACATACGTGGCAACTACCAGCAACCACTTCTATAGCCATGAAAAGACAGAGGAATATGGTCCAGACTAAGATCAACCAGACAACCCCAGAGAGGGAGCCTGAAGGGATGGAAATGCACAGTCTTCCTGAAAAAGAATTCAGAATAAAAGTCATAACCATGCTGATGGATCTACAGAGAAATGTGCAAGAGCTGAGGGAGGAAGTGAGGGAAGTGAGGAAAGACAATGCAGAAATCAGACAAGCGATCGACAGGCTTAACAGCAGACTGGATGAGATGCAAGAGACTGTTAATGGAATATAAATCAGAGAACAGGAATACAGAGAAGCTGAGGCAGAGAGAGATAAAAGGATCTCTAGGAATGAAAGAATATTAAGAGAACTGTGTGACCAATCCAAACGGAACAGTATTTGCATTAAAGAAGTACCAGAGGAAGAAGAGAGAGAAAAAGGGATAAAAAGTGTCTGTGAAGAAATAATTGCTGAAAACTTTCCCATGCTGGGGAAGGAAATAGTCTCGCAGTCCACGGAAGCCCACCGATCTCCCAACACAAGGGACCCAAGGAAGACAACACCAAGACACATAATAATTAAAATGGCAAAGATCAAAGATAAAGACAGAGTATTAAAGTCAGCTAGAGAGAGAAAAAAGATCACCTACAAAGGAAAATTCACCAGAATATCATCAGACTTCTCAACAGAAACCCTACGGGCCAGAAGAAAATGGCATGATATATTTAATGTAATGAAACAGAAGGGCCTCAAACCAAGTCTATTGTACCCAGCACGATTATCATTTAAATACGATGGAGGGATTAAACAATTTCCAGACAAACGAAAGTTGAGAGAGTTTGCCTCTCATAAACCACCACTACAGGATATCTTAAACAAACTTCTCTACAGGGAAGCACACCAAGGATAAAAAGATGTCACTAGAGAAAATAAAATCATAGCAAAGAAAGCAGACCATCCAAATACTAACTAAAGGCAAAGAATAAAACACCTAGTATATAAAGAATGGAGGAGAAAAAATAAGAAGGGAGAGAAATAAAGAATCATCAGACTGTGTTTACATAACTTAGCAAGGAAGTTAAGTGAGATTGTTAGATAGTAAAGAGGCAACCCTTGAACCTTTGGTAACTACGAATCTAAAGCCAGCAATGGCAATAAGTACATACGTATCGATAATCACCCTAAATGTAAATGGACTGAATGCACCAATCAAAAGACACAGAGTAACAGAATGGATAAAAAAGCAAGACCATCTGTATGCTGCCTACAAGAGACTCACCTCAAACCCAAAGATATACACAGACTAAAAGTGAAGGGATGGAAAAAGATATTTCATGCAAACAACAAAGAGAAAAAAGCAGGTGTTGCAGTACTTGTATCAGACAAAATAGACTTCAAAACGAAGAAAGTAGCAAGAGATAAAGAAGGACATTACAAAATGATAAAGGGGCCACTCCAACAAGAAGATATAACCATTATAAATATATATGCACCCAACACAGGAACGCCAGCATATGTGAAACAAATACTAACAGAATTAAAGGAGGAAATAGAAAGCAATGCATTCATTTTAGGAGACTTCAACACACCATTCACTCCAAAGGACAGATCAACCAGACAGAAAATAAGTAGACACAGAGGCACTGAACAACACACTAGAACAGATGGACCTAACAGACATCACAGAACTCTGCACCCAAAAGCAGCAGGATACACATTCTTCTCAAGAGCACATGAAACATTTTCCAGAATAGACCACATACTAGGCCACAAAAAGAACCTCAGTAAATTCAAAAATAGTGAAATCCTGACAGCCAACTTCTCCGATCACAAAGGTATAAAACTAGAAATAAATTTTAGAAAGAAATCAAAAAGGCTCACAAATACATGGAGACTTAACAATATTCTCCTAATTAATCAATGGGTTAACAACCAAATCAAAACAGAAATCAAAGAATATATGGAGACCAATGACAACAAGAACACAAAGCCACAACTTCTGTGGGACACAGCAAAGGCAGTTCTAAGAGGAAAGTATATTGCAATCCAGGCCTATTTAAAGAAGGAAGAACATTTCCAAATGAATAGTCTAAAGACACAATTACTGAATTTGGAAAAAGAAGAACAAATGAGGCCCAAAGTCACCAAAAGAGGGGACATAATAAAGATCAGGGAAGAAATAAATAAAATCGAGAAGAATAAAACAATAGAAAAAATCAATAAAACCAGGAGCTGGTTCTTTGAAAAAATAAACAAAATTGATAAAGCCCTAGCCAGATATATTAAGAGAAAAAGAGAATCTACACACATAAACAGAATCAGAAATGAGAAAGGAAAAATCATGATGGACACCACAGAAATACAAAGAATTATAAGAAAATATTATGAGAATCTATATGCTAACAAGACATAGAAGAAATGTACAACTTCTCAGAAAAATACAACCTTCCGTCAACACCATCCACCACATCAACAAAAAGAAGAACAAAAACCACATGATCATCTCCATAGATGCTGAAAAAGCATTTGACAAAATTCAGCATCCATTCATGATTAAAAATCTCAACAAAATGGGAATAGATGGCAAGTACCTCAACATCATAAAGGCCGTATATGACAAACCCACAGCTAACATCATACTTAACAGCAAGAAGCTGAAAGCTTTTCATCTAAGATCGGGAACAAGACGGATTCCCACTCTCTCCACTGTTATTCAACATAATACTGGAGGTCCTAGCCATGGCAATCAGACAAAACAAAGACATTCAAGGCATCCACATTGGTAAAAAAGAAGTCAAATTGTCAGTGTTTGCAGATGACATGATACTGTACATAAAAAACCCTAAAGACTCCACTCCAAAACTACTAGAACTAATATCTGAATTCAGCAAAGTTGCAGGATACAAAATTAACACACAGAAATCTGTTGCTTTCCTATACACTAACGATGAGCTAACAGAAAGAGAAATCAGAAAAAGAATTCCACTCACAATTGCATCAAAAAGAATAAAATACCTAGGAATAAACCTAACCAAGGAAGTGAAACACCTGTACTCTGAAAACTACAAGACACTCCTAAGAAAAATTAAAGAGGACACTAACAAATGGAAATGCATCCCATGCTCTTGGCTAGGAAGAATAAATATTGTCAAAATGGCTATACTACCTAAAGCAATCTACAGATTCAATGCAATCCCTATCAAACTACCAACAGCTTTCTTCCATGAACTGGAACAAGTAATTCTAAAATTCATATGGAACCACAAAAGACCCCGAATAGCCAAAGCAATCCTGAGAAGGAGGAATAAAACAGGGGGAATTACGCTCCCTGACTTCAAGCTCTACTACAAAGCCACAGTAATCAAGACAATTTGGTATTGGCACAAAAACAGACCCACAGACCAGTGGAACAGAATAGAAAATCCAAACATTAACCCAAACATATACAGTCAATTAATATTTGATAAAGGAGCCTTAGATATACAATGGGGAGATGACGGCCTCTTCAGCAGCTGGTGTTGGAAAAACTGGACAGCTACATGTAAGAGAATGAAACTGGACTACTGTCTAACCCCATGCACAAAGGTAAACGCAAGGTGGATCAAAGACGTGAATGTAAGTCATGAAACCATAAAACTCTTAGAAAAAAACATAGGCAACAATCTCTTAGACATAAACATGAGCGACTTCTTCATGAACATATCTCCTGGGTAAGGGAAACAAAAGCAAAAATGAACAAGTGGGACTATATCAAGCTGAAAAGCTTCTGTACAGCAAAGGACACCATCAGTAGAACAAAAAGATATCCTACAGTATGGGAGAATATATTCATAAATGACATATTCGATAAGGGAATATATCCAAAATACATAGAGTTCACAGACATCAACAAAGAAAAAGTAAATAAGCCAATTAAAATATGGGCAGAGGAGCTGAACAGACTCTTCTCCAAAGAAGAAATTCAGATGGCCAACAGGCACATGAAAAGATGCTCCACATCACTAATCATCAGAGAAATGCAGATTAAAACCACAATGAGATACCACCTCACACCAGTGACAATAGCCAACATCCAAAACACAAACAACAAATGTTGGCAAGGATGTGGAGAAAAGGGAACCCTCCTATACTGTTGGTGGGACTGCAAATTAGTTCAACCATTGTGGAAAGCAGTATGGAGGTTCCTCAAAAAACTCAAAATAATAATACCATTTGACCCAGGAATTCCCCTCCTAGGAATTTACCCTAAGACTGCAGCAGCCCAGTTTGAAAAAGACATATGCACCCCTATG
Organism: Smutsia gigantea; assembly: GCA_032199065.1. NCBI lineage: Eukaryota > Metazoa > Chordata > Mammalia > Pholidota > Manidae > Smutsia > Smutsia gigantea. Next base: position 165,138 of record JAVSCE010020272.1, on the reverse strand, counting down.
TTTATCGCAGCACTATTTACAATAGCCAAGAAATGGAAGCAACCTAAGTGTCCATCAGTCAATTAATGTATAAAGAAGAGGTGGTACATATACACAATGGAATATTATTCAGCCATAAGAAGAAAACAAATCCTACCATTTGCAACAACATGGATGGAGCTAGAGGGTATTATGCTCAGTGAAATAAGCCAAGCTGAAAAAGAGAAGTATCAAATGATTTCACTCATATGTGGAGTATAAATAAGAACAAAGAAAAAATACTGAAGGAACAAAACAGCAGCAGACTCACAGAACCCAGGAACAGACTAGTAGTTACCAAAGGGAAAGGGACTGGGGAAGATGGGTGGGAAGGGGGGTTTAAGAGGGAAAAACGGGCATTATGATTAGCAGATGTAATGTTGGGGGGGCATGGGGAGGGCTATACAACTCAGAGAAGACAAGTAGTGATTCTATAGCATCTCACTATGCTGATGGACAGTGACTGTAATGGGGTTGGTGGAGGGGACCTGATGAAGGGGGTAGTTTAATAACCATAATATTGCACATGTAATTGTAGATTAATGATACCAAAATAAAGCATAAAAAAATTTATTAGCAGTTTCCTTTTCTCTTTGTTTAATTAAGTCTTTATTGCTGGGTGCAGTCTGTGAGTCTGCTATATCCAGTGTCCCATAGTAAGAATTTTTAGATCAGGAAGCTGTGTTCATATGGATGGCATTGTTTGCTCTTTTTCTCAATTTTAAAACTCAGACGAATATGAAATTTTGGTTAATTTAGTCATGCCCAAGAGGAAAGAATTTTATGACTGTATAATTCTGCTGAAATTTTGTCATGCTTAGAATTGCCAAAGGTTTTTGTGAAATAAAGGTAATCGAATTTGAATTTTTTTATGTCAAAGTTTTAAAACGTATCCTTTAAGAAGGGTGCACAAAAATAATTTGTGACTATATAGTGATACAGAGAGTGAGAGAAAGAAATCAAATTGCACAAAGTTAGTAATAATTAAATTTAGGTGGAGAATATATGTTTGTCATGTCATTATTTATAACTCTTCTCTGAGTACAAAGATTTTCAACATAAGAATTTGGGGTTAAAGTGAACTTAAAAATAGAAAAAAATTATATAAATTAGGTACTCAAATATTTACATTATTTTGCAGTGTTTTTGTGCGTCTTTCCTAAATGAAATGAAGAAAATTTCTTTAATCAGAGCTTTATAAAGCTTTTAAAATATTAAATGTGTAGTGTTTTCCTGGGTCGGCAATGGCATGTGATTCTATGTAGGGGAGTTTTGGTTCTTTATTCAAAAGCTTCCTGTTCTGTACATAAAACAAAATGGGATTTCTTTAATAATTGGCTCAGTTAGGGTAGGTGTAGACGTGTGACGCGTGTTTCAATTCAGTGGTACTGTCATGGAGTGTAAGATCTTTAATTTCAGTGGCCTGCTTCCTTCTTTCACTTTATCTTCATGCCCGCAAAGATGCCTTTGTTTTCCAAAGGGCCTCCCTCCCCGTGCCAAGTGGTTCCTTCTTAAGATGGCGTCTCTCGCCCTGTTGTGCCCTTGGGGCCATTGCTCTGTATGACTGGATCTCAGGCCTAACCTTGGTATTTCCCACCATGGACAGGAGCCTCCCTTTTGGCAGTGTACTCTATTATTTGTCACACCCGGTTTCTCCATACCTGACTCTCCCTTTAGAATGATCCTCACAGCTGGTTCTGCTGGTTTAGGATGTTTATTCCCTAACTTACATTTAAATAAAAAATTGTAGTGTAGGTGTGGTTTATGGATAAGGCATTGTGATTGGTACTTTATTGATCATAAAAGGAGATGGGGAGGGGTTCATAAAAAGCCAATACTTTGGGAAAAAAGAAACTCAAATAGATGGCAATCAGAGTTCAGTTTAGCTGAAAAAAACATCACTGAATGCCAAATGTTCCATACTGTGCTAAGCAATGGTGATTGTAAAATGTATGAGATATCATCTTTACTCTCAAGGTATGTGAAAAATAGTCCTTAATCTCAGGAACCAGATAATTCCTGTTAATAACTTAAATTTTTTTATTTGTAAAAATTCATTTAGAATAGGAAGTTACATGGAAAGATTTTAAAAATTAAAATGAAAAGTAAGTCCCCAAGCCCATATTTTTGGTTTCTTCATATCTTCACAGAAAAAAAAAATGTGCACGCATACATACACACTCTGTATTCTTATACTTTCAGTGAACCAAATACAGACATACCTTGTTACATTGAACTTCATTTTTCTGCACTTCACAGATAACTGTGTTTTCACAAATTAAGGTTTGTGGCAACCTTGTATTGAACAAGTCTAGTGGCACCATTTTTCCAAGAGCATTTGTTCACTTTGTATCTCTGTGTATGTTGGGGTAATTCTCACAATATTTTAAACTTTTTCATTATTTTTATGTTTTTGATGGTCATCTGAAATCAGTGATCTTTGATGTTCCTATGGTAATTGTTTTGGAGCTTCACAAACTGCAGCCATATAAAACAGCAAACTTAATTCCTAAGTGCTGTGTGTGTTCAGACTGCTCCATCCACAGCTGTTCCTCTGTGTGTCTCACTCTCCTTAGGCCTCCCTGCTTCCTGAGATAGAACAATGTTGAAATCAGGCCAGTTATTAACCCTACAATGGCCTGTTAGGCTCAGTGAGCAAGGCATGCCAAAAGCCAAGATAGACCAAACGTCAGGCCTTTTGTGCCATAGAGTTAGCGAAATTTTAGGTGGAAAGGAAAAGTTTCTGAAGGAAACTAAATGTGCTTACTCCCATGAACACAGCATGATAAGAAAGCCAAGCAGCCTTATCGCTGAGATGGAGAAAGTTTTAGTGGTCTGGATAGAAAATCAAAGCAGCCACAAAATTCCTTAAGCAAAGCCTAATCCAGACCAAGACCCTAATTCTGTTCAGTTCTGTGAAGGCTGAGAGGTGAGGAAGCTGCAGAAGAAAAGTGTGAAGCTAGCAGAGGTTGGCTTGTAGGGAACTAGGGCACTAACATAAGGAAAAAGGCATGTCTATAATGTAAAAGTGCGAGGTACAGCAGCACGTGCTGGCATAGAAGCTGCGGCGAGTGATCCAGAAGATCTAACTGAGATCATTAGTAAAAATGGCTACACTAAACAACAGATTTTCAAAACAGAAATAAATGAAACAGCCTTTTGTTGGAAGAAGATTCCGTCTAGGACTTGCATAGCTAGAGAGAAGTCGATGCCTAACTTCAAAGCTTCAAAGGACTGACGTCCCTTTTCTAATACATCTGGTGACTTTAAGTTGAAGCTACTGCTCATTTACCATTCCCAAAATCCTAAAGGCCTTAAGAATTATGCCAGATCTACTCTGCTGATACTGCAGAAATAGAACAACAAATCCTGGATGACAGCACATCTGTTTACAACATGTTTTACTGCATATTTTAAGCCTAGTATTGAGACCTACTGCTCAGATAAAAAGATTTCTTTCAAAAGATTACTACTGCATTGACAGTGCACCTAATTACCCAAGAGGTCTGATGGAGATTCAACAAGATTAATACTGTTTCCATGCCTGCTAACATCACATCCATTCTGCAGCCCATGGAGTAATTTCAATTTTCAAGTCTTATTCTTGAGGAAATACATTTCATAAGGCTACAGCTAACAGTAGAGAGCAACTCCTCTGATAGATCTGGACAAAGTAAGTCGGAAACCTTTTGGAAAGGATTCACCATTCTAGATAACACAGAGAATATTCATGATTCATAGGATAAAAAATATCAACGTGAACGGGAGTTTGGAAGACGTTAATTCCAGCCCTCATGCATGACTTTCAGGGGATCAAGACCTCAGTGGAGGAAGGAACTGCAGATGTGGTGCAAAGAGCAAGATATTGGAATTAGCAGTGGAGCCTAAAGGTGTGACTGAATTGATGCCATCTCATGGTAACACTTTAATGGGTGAGGAGTTCCTTCTTAGGGATGAACAAAGAAAGTGGTTTCTTGAGAAGGACTCTGCTCCTGGTGAAGATACAATGAAAATTGTTGAAATGACAACAAGGGATTTAGAATGATACATAACCTTAGTTGATAAAGCAGTGGCAGGGTTTGAGAGGATTGACTGCAGTTTGAAAGAAATTCTGCCTTGGGTAAAATGCCATCAGCAGCATTGGGTGTTAAGGGAAAATCCTTCATGAAAGGAAATGTCAACTGATCTGGCAAACTTCATTGTTTTAAGAAACCGCCACAGCTACCTAACCTTTAGCACCACCACCCTGGTCAGTCAGTAGCCATCAACATTGAGGCAATACCTCCCATCAGCAAAAAGATACAACTTGCTGAAAGCTGACATGATATTTAGCATTTTTTAGCCATAAAGTATATTTTAATTAAAGTTTATACATTGTTTTCTAGACATCATGTTAACACTTGATAGACTACCATATAGTGTAAACATAACTTTTATGTGCTCTGAAAAACTGAAAAATTTATTTGACTATAGTGCTATTTGCTTTATTGCAGAACTGAACCCGAAATACCTCTGAGGTTTGCCTATAAACAGTTCACTACCTTACCCTTCACTTACTGTATTTCGATGATCTTTCTATATCAGCACATAGAATATTGCTTTATTCTTTTTAATGATTCTAAGGTATTTCATAAGCTATTTTATTTAGTCCTAAATAGTTAATATTTTCTTAAAGCAATAGTACTCTTCTCTCAGTAAGCCAATAATAGTAAACAGATGGTGAGTTCAGCGTAGAGTTTTGAGGAGCACAAAATATGGCACGTTTGTCCTTTTATTCTAATCCTCAAAGATGAGTTTCAAAATAGTGTAGTAAGTACGGTAGGATAAAATATGGCTATGTTATCCACAGCAGAAAAGCACGTGGCTCAGTCTATGGTGGGGATGGAAGGAGAAGGTTATGTTCCCAGTGTGGTGATACCCACTGTGTCCTGAACAATGAGTAGAAGTTAATCAGACAAAGAAGTGGTGAGGGTGTTGCAGACAGAATAAACAAAGGCATGGGGTGATAAGTGTTGAAAATCAAGTTTCCTTCTCTTTGCCTGTCACAGTTACTGTTTCTTTGTTACCACCTTTTCTTCCATCCTATTCTTCCAAGTATCTTTCTCAGACACATACTGATAATCCTAATCATTTCAGTGGGTAGAAAGGGCAATTTTTAGAGTAAATGAGGGCTCTATTTTCTCTTTTCAGTTTACCCTATAGTTCATTTCCCCAATCTCTCCTTGCTTTAGTTAGCTTATTTATTTAGTATTCAGTCATTCATAAAATAAGTTTTGAATCTTTTCAGAAAATGAATTGAACAAAATAACTCTAAATTTTCACTCTGGAAATGGAAGCCTCTCAGCTAACAGATTCTCTAGTATCAGTCTTGGATCCTGCCTGGGTAAAGGCAGTTTAGCCTTCTCTTCTCTGGAGTGAAAGTTGCCATTCATTGTTCACTGAGTTGGTAAGACTTTTTTGGTTTCAGTATTCAGACAAGAAAAAGTGTTGGAAAAGTTTGTTAAAACAGTGACTGGCAGCTCCAAAGTCTTATTTTCCTTCTTACAGGCTGTCTATTCATAGAAAGGCCTTCCTGTCGAAAATTTCTTAGCCATTGATAATTGTTGAGTGATGAAAGGTAATAGTAATACCTTAGCGTTATTTGCTTTCCTCATCCATACCTGAAAAGAACAGAGAGTTGGGAGTTTAACTTGTCAGGAAAGCGAAGAAGAAGCAGGAAGAAACAAGACTAAGTTAGCTGTGATGAAATAGGTGGAGATGTGTGCAATATGAGTACCTTAAATACTTGGGAGGTCAAGTGATAGGAGAAAAAAGATAGGAAAGCCAAAAAAATAGGAGAAAAATGTGGGAAAGTAAGTGACAGGAGTAACAAAAGCAGTCTTGGTTCTGTTCCTGTTCTGCCTAGCTTTGGACTGCCTCGTTTTTCATCTCAAAACCAGATACCCAAGTTAACTTACTTCCTTATACTCCCTTCTCTCTTTCCCACACTCCTATCTCTGTTTTTGTTGCCTTATCTAAGTACTTTCAAGAATCTCTATAGGCACTTTTGATGAACAATATGGTTGAAAGCAGTATTTATTGTGGTTCCATAAAAAGACATATAGCATTCTAGGAGATGATTTGTAGAAATAGAGTGAAGATTCTTTTAGTTAATTCAACCTCTCCCATGCAAAGACTTAGGTGGAGTCTACTTACATGCCGGTTTGCAGATCCTAACCAAAGACTGACCCCAGAAGGGCCCAGGAGAGTCGTATATCAAAGTCCAGCATGCAGAAAGTCAGAGTAATTAGCCCCCAAATAGTCCTTGAAGTATAGATTTCAGGATGAAAACTTGGGGAAACTAAACATAAAGGCAGGATAATGGGTCATAAATACACAATAAAGTTAGGGACTAGAAACTGGACACACTCAAGGGGAAAAAAATCTAGAACAAACAAGGGGTGTCTGAGGTAATTATTATGAGTACCACTAGAATTTTGAGAGCTTAACTTTAGTGATGAGCTGGGGTGGGGTGTATGTGTATGTAGGCAGCCAGTGGGAAACTGTTTGTTTTGGGCTATATAGCAGTGACTATCTGAACAAATGGATTATGGTATGGATATAGTCTTATTTCATATATACAGCATATACATATAGTCCCAGTATTCCTTACTAAAACGGGAATCCACCACTGTATAGTTTGGTCATTATAGTAAACCAGCTGACTTTACAGGGCGAGGGGATTGCACTTACAAAGTCAGCATATTTCCTGTCGTATATCCAGCACTAGGTTCCGTGAAGTATCTCTGAGTGGTCAAGTGAGTCATGTGTCTCTCCCTTCATGTCTTGTACACCTGCCCCTCACCCTTACTTGTTTGCACAGCTGTGTTTAAGTTTGAATTGGGGCCGCGTTGCCCTTTGGGATGTAAGTTTGAGTTATTAATAGTCCAATGTAGTATAGTAGAAAAGTCTGGGATATACCCTGCAACTTTTATGATGCTATGGACTGTGTAAACAATATGTGTTTTACATGACTATGTTTATGCAATACGCTGTGGTAGACCATAGAGGTGGTTTGTCATGAATATCAATTTTCAAAAAAACCTCAAAGCTCTCTGAGTCATTACAAACTGAAGTTCTACCGTATATTTTCAAAACTGCTTTTAAATTACACATTATGAGCCAGTAGTTCCTAGGAGAACTAGAAATACCAGAAACTGTTTTATTGTAGGGCTTTATAGAATATATGTATTTTCCCAGGCTCGACTTGTTTTAGTGTTTTGTCTTAATATTGATTATTACTACCTTAATTAATTTGAAATACTTATTTCTTCCTCTAGAAGTTGGTGAGAGAATGTCTTTAGGTTTCTTTCCATTAATGGTGAAATATGCTGTAGGAAACATTTTCTTTTGCCCTTGAAACTGAACAAGAGAGGAACATCCCTGTTTTTCTACCCCTGGACTTGGTCATCTCTGTGTGGTCATTCAGCCTAACAGGTATTTCTGTATCTGCCTGCTATTTATTCTGTCAGAATTGGTGTCAGTTTTCTGAGTCCTTTAGGCCCAGTGTGAGGGATGAAAGGTAGTTTTGCTTTTCCTGTGCATTATTATGATCCTTTCACAGGTTTGGGAGTGCAGGAGGAGGAGAGAAAGAGCTGGGACGTTTGGAGGGCAATCAGGTGGCCTCACCGTTTCTTCCCTGGCCTTAACAGGAGGTTGTCCTGGGAGCAGCCCTTGTCAAGGCACAGATCTGTGCCTGGTCTTTCCCCACCTCCTCCCAGCCCAGGCTGGGGAGGCTCGTCATACTAGTAGTGCACTGCCGGTGCTGCTGATCTCCAGAGTCAAATATAAATGACATAACCCTGGAAAGCACACAGCCCATCGTAATGTTTACCCCCAACGTTAATGTGTTACAGGGTGACTGATTCTCCAGTAGACCCCTCCATTAACTTTTGTTGTTGTTTTTTAAACCGAGGGAGGGCTGAAGATCATCTTTTAGTAGCATCTTTCAATCTGTATTTCTATAACAACTAGGATATAGAAGCCCTATTTGAGCAGATGATACTTTCCTACTGGAAATTGTTTCTCTATTTAAGTCACCAGTAGGATAATTTTAAGGGAGGAGGCTAAATATTTATATAGTCATCTTCACTGTCTTTGAGGATTAACAATTGATACAATTGCTTTAAGTGTAGAGGTATTTCACCTGGAAAGGTGTCTGGAGGTAGACAAAAATATGTTGAGTATATTACTTGAAAATGTAACAAAGTGTTTAAAGTATGTTTATAAGATAAGCTTATGCTGTATTTTGAGATCTTTCAGTTATCCAGTATATGGTATTAAAAACTCCTATGACAATATTAGCTAGTTAATATCAGCATTAAGCCATGCATTGTGTCATACAGAAAGGTATGGCTAGTTTCCTGGCCAAGTTAATAGAAGTGAGTTAATTCCATCATTACAACTATGCGTACAGTTGCTATCTTTTCAGTTAACAACAATAATTCTCTGTCTCATGTAATATGTATTTTCCTAAACAAATTTTTTGTTTGCTTTGGTCTTTCAATGCTGGATGTAGAGGAATATGGAGGGTGTAGAGGAATAAAACATAGTTTTTCTTTTCAGAGCATCATGTGTTTGACTTCCATTTACAGCAGTGTGAGAGATGTGATTTTTCAAGGAACCCTCCTCCTATTGCATTTCAACTAGATCCTGGCTAAATTAGAACATGTACTTTTTTTAGCATTGCTGAGTCTACAAAAAAACAAGGGAAATCTCTATGGGTCAAGAAAAACCAAAGCCAAAAAGTTAAGGAGAGAAGAGGAAGAGGGAGGAAGAGGAGTTAAAGCCAGAGTAGGGGACTGGGAGCCTAAGGCAGTCGGCAGTGTTGTCCTGAGGCAGTCACATTGGGATCAAGAAACTAATAGTGGACCTCCTGCCTGTGTGGTGGGGGAGCTGAACTTGAAAAGTCCATACTAAGCATGACCTTGACTGAGACAAAGCAGTCTTGAGCTCCATGCAGAAGCAAATTCAAATCCTTGTGAAGGCGTACTTCCCAAATTCAGACCGTTGGAATGTCTATTGGTTAAAATCTACCAAATAATAAGTTGAAAACTTGAGAAAGAAGAACAACTTAATCACAAAATATGTCTGGTTAGGCATCCTGTCTGCTCCCCTCCACCTTTCCCATTCACCTAAAACTATTGAATACAGTTAAATTTTATTTCTTAAAATCATTGAAATACCAGAAAGATACATAATATTTGTCAGGTCCCTATATAGAAGAATGCAGGAATCCACAAAGATGATGGAAATACTGAAACTAGTAAAAGTGTTTGTCTGTCATGGCAAACCTGAGCTTTGGTTTCATAACCCTACAAGGAGCAGGGTACAAATGATACAACCAACCCATCCTTGGCACAGACAGAGGGGAGCCTCAAAGGACATACTTCCGTAAGTTGAGACCACAAAGGCGAAAGCTAATGTTAGGGGAGCAGTAGTAGGAACAGAGTAAATTAGAAGAATTCAAGAAATATTTAAGATTGTTTAGGGAGTGGGAGATAAGGAAGAGGGATTATCATGGATCATTATCAGGTTTCCATTTTGAACCACTGGGTAGGTCCTGGGACAACTTATATGATAGGAAACACTAAGGAAGGACAAAGTTTCAGGGCCAAGGTCTGAACATGTTAATATTTTGAGATGGCTGTATGTATAAGCAATCATGTTTTGGGAAAGTTTATAAGTACAGGCATCTAAATACATGAAAATGGAGCTATTGTAGTATAAACACATGGGATTTGTTTTTCTCTTATTTTCTAGAAATTCTTTAAGGTAGTAGCTGATACTGGTTCATATGGTTTAAAGATGTGAGGACCAAGATTTTTGGCCTTTCACTTATGGTTACATAATGGCTGCTACTGCTCCAGCCATTATAGCCCAAATGGAAAGAAATGTGAACATAGAAGAGTTTCTTCCTTCTAATATAGCATCCTTTAAAGAACTTCCCTGGAAATCCTACCCAACAACTCTCCTCATAGACTACTTCTAAAAGGCTAAGAAATGTACCCTTCTATATGGACACATTATAGCTTCAAATGAAATCAAGATTCTGTGAGTGACAAAGGAGGGCAAACTGAATATTGGGTAGGCAATTAGCATTCTGTGCTATGGGGTGTGTGTGTATGCATGTGTGTAATATTAACGCATGAATAAGGCACTAGAAGGAAGAAAATGAAAAAGAGAGCAGGAAATGTATTTGAAATAGAATGTAATTGTATCCATTGTCTTCTCCCTTTTAATAATATAACCTCTCTTAGTTTTAACAGAGCAAACATCACTCGGCCACCCAGCTAGAGTACCTATCTCTCATGTGACAAAGTTCAAGTCAATAGAATATGAGTCAAAATAATGTTTGCAACTTATTTAAAAGGAAGCTACTTGTCCCCCATTTCTTTCACCTTTCCTACTAAGAATAGCAACAACCGTGATACCAAAGTTGGTAGCCAGCCCTTGAGGATTGCAGAGCAGCCTACCCATCTGGGTCTCTGATTAACACACTCTGTAGTGTCTGCCTTCTCCTGGACATTGACAAGATTCTGAGATGGTCTGAGATCCTCTGTGATCTAGTACAGGTGAATCTAAGGTTTTGTTCTGAATGCTCCTCCCCTGGGTGAAACTTTTACCTTGAGACTAACTATATTTATGTACGACGAATGTATAAGCCATCAATAATAGCAACAATAAATAAAATTATGTCTGATTTATTAATTATATATGAATATATATGGTTTATGTGTGATTTCTTAGAGGTAAAAAATAAAAGGAGAATATGTTAAGAACTATTCCAGCGAGAATGTAAAGATATTTCCTGTTAGGAGACCAGGAAAAACTTTATGAAGGCAGTAACTTTTGAATTACGCTTTGTAGGGTAGGCAGAAATGTGCAGAGGAGCATTTCAAGGGACGCGGTGGGTTTAGCTAAGGAGTGGTAGGTCACTCATTGGAAATGTGTGAATTCTCCAGTTAGGTGGTAACCTGATTCATAGGTAGTAGAGAAATGTTTATCAGGGGAAAAAGAAAAGCAGGAGTCAATATAAAAGGACCTCATATGTAAAGTCCATTTTGGCAATGAAAATTTTTGAGCAGAACAGCAGTGTAACCAAGAGCAGAAATTGACAGGACCTATGATTCCCAACCATAAAATTTGCTGGGATTCTAACAGTCAAAACTGGGGAAAGGGAAATAAGTCAGAAATCTCCAAGGCTAGGGGAACTAACCCAACAGAAGTATTCACCCCAAAGAAGGTGGCTAGCTGCCTACATTGCTATTCAGAAAGCAAACTCCAGTCATGTATGAGCTGACATCTATTATCAAAGTGTCTTACTGAAAAATTGAAGAGAGAAAGCAGTAGTTTCTGATTAGGTGCAAAAAAACCCATGTTAATAAATGCTAATCTTTTAATGAATGTATGTTATGTGTGAAGCACTCTTCTAGGGACTCTTATTAACTCTTTATTTCTTATAACACTTGTATGAGGTAATAATGTTATCTCCACTTTCATTATTGCTCATAGCTCCCCTTTAAGATAATCCCCTTTAAGAAAATGATCATTATGTCCATTTTCAGATGAGGAAACTAAATAACTGAAAGGCTAAGTAACTTGCCTAAGATTGCAGTTAATAAGTGAAGGAGTTAGGATTTTAGCCCAGTTAGTCTGGCTCTAGAATCACACTCTTAAAATTTCAGTCAGTAACTGGGATAGAGAGAGAGAATTAGGCCTCCTGGGAAGATTCTATTAAATTAAAAAATAGCTGGGCTATTACCCTGTGGGGTAGCATTCTGGAGTGGTTTCTATTCTTATCAGCAGAGTCTAAGCCAGAACCTGAGAAAGCACTCGGCAACCCTGTGTGAGTGACACGGGGTGAGGAGGGGAGCACCGGGAGACACAAATGCTGATGCCTCCTGGCTGTAGAGCAGAGCCAAGTGTGGAACCCAGGGCTAATTCCAGCCCTCACCTGTTTTTAAGTACAGCACTCAAATATGGAAAGGGTTGGTTGGCCTGTGTTTAGGAACTGGGTAGGACGCGTTGACTTGGCAGACAGACAGTTTTGGGATTGGCAAATATCCTCATGAACACTGGGTTAAGGCAGTTTCCTAATGTCTACTTCTCTCTCTTGTTTTAAACCCTGTAACTTGTTCTCAGTCGAATAAAGTGATATTGTGCTGTTTTCTTTGTCTGGAATATGGTAGCAGTGAGGTGTCCCTGGGTGTCCGAGCTCATATATACTCACCTTTTGTCTTTAGGAGCAGCATTATCCTTAAAGGACTCTATTTGGTATTAAAGTTAATTAAATATAAAGATACTCATTATAAGGGAAATGTGGCCTCCCATTTACATTTTGTGAACTTTTATATAGATACTGGATATTTTATTAGGATTAAGATTTTATTAAATTGACACAGCCTGAATGGCTATGTCCTGCTTTAACCTTTCATTTTTGCTCTTATAGCCTGTACCACAAAATTAGCTTCTTTTTTTTAATCTGTTCATTTTCTAATTGTGTGGGTCACATGGGCCTTGAGGGAAAGGAGATTGAGAAAGTTTTGGGACAAGTTCTGCTGTGACATGTGACTTCTGAAGAGCCACAACTTGGAAGGAAATAAAATAGTGGTTAGCTATAACCTATATACCTAGAATCTAAACCAGAACCTGAGTTTTAAATACTTCTGGCTGTAGATAATAGCACATTCACCTAACGTTGGCATAGTTATGAAGTCATTAATTTTCTCACATAACCAAAAGGCCTAGGGTTGGTCCACTGACGGTGACAGCAGGTCACTGGGTTCACATCTGGGCTTCACTGTCAGGGCTGCAGGGGGACAGTGGTTATAAGCATTATGTCTTCATGAGAAGTGGGCATGAGTTAGGGCTTTCTCCTCAGCCATTCTTCCCTTTTGTCAAGGAGGAAAAAAAAAATCTGTCCAGAAATGTCTTAGAAGAACTATGTCACGTCTCATTGTCTAGACATAGTTCACAAGGTGATTTCTAGCTGTAAGAGAGTCTGCAAAGGTGACCTTTTGACTTTTTCAGCCTCTTTGGTGAGGCAGGCAAGGTAGAGAGATATTAAAAATGACTGTTGAATAACTCACTAACATCTGAAAACGATGCTTTTTCCCTTCTCTCCTACCCCTCCTCTTCCTTCCTTCCTCCTTCCCTCTGTGTTTCCTCTTTTGTGACCTGATTTTGGGGATTGAGAAGTGTAACAGGAGAGCAAAAATCCCCCTCCTCTTCATATGTTCTTTTGCTTCAGCAACTACTACATCATTTAATAGGGGTAGTTTAGTATTTATCTCTCACAACAGACTCTGAGCAACTTAAAGACAAGTGCTTTTCAAAAAATTTTAATGCTTAATATTCACCATAATATGTGACATGTGACAAGTACTCAATAAAGGGATAATATGAAATAAAATTAGAAATTAAGAAAAAACTGATTCACTGGTTAAAACTGAAGAGGAAACAAAGGTATTTGATGAGATATCTTGAGAAGAAATAATGATGTTGACATAAGCAATTTGGGAATTCTTAAAGTATAAGTCTGGCTTTTGCCCTTCTTCGTAAAGATAAGAAACAGAAAGTTAGAGGTTTACATTCCAGAGACTGCTGAAGTAAAACAGGAAAGCATACTATCATGGTGAGACAGAGGTCTTATTTAATTTTAAGTCTATATAAACTCAGATTCCTTTGTTATCATAATTATAATTACTCTCTTTGGTATTCCTTGAGAAGAAACAAAAAGCTTCTAAACATTCACCTATTAGTTATGAGTTTTTATTTCTCTCCTAAGGATGTAATCTTTAACCACAAGCATATGATGACCACAAAGGTTGCAAAACATGTTTGTGGGAGAAAATATTTGTTCTCTTACTTGTAATAGTGGCTTCAGATTTTTTTTCTCAAACCCACAATAAGAAATACATTTTACATCACTACCTAGTATGTATATAGATAAAACTGGTACTAAATCTTACAAAAAAGCACTTACTCTTTTATCTTCTTGGTTAATATTCATTCTTCGAAAGGTACAGTATCTGACAACACACAATACATGCTGATGTTCTTATTTTCTTTTTATCTAACTTTATAAAATATCGGTCATAATCCACTAACCTGATTTCATGACCCATTAGTGGGTTGCAGCCAGTGGTATGATGGAAAATGGTTGGCTCGGCTCCTGAATAAAAGCCCTAATGTCAGCATTTCCTGATATCCATGGTGTAAATATACCCAGCTTGGCCAGTTTCAAGCTACCAATGTGATGCACAGGATGCTGAGTTGGGAACAGATGACAGTCAGCTTTCTCAGGAGCCGGTATGAGCCAACTTCACCACACCCCTGCCTGTAACCCACAGTTTAAAAGAAATGTAAACTCACTGTCTTTTATAAATAAGTGAATTTACTCACTTAAGCTGCAAGTCACCTCACTTGTTAAGCATCCCAAACAGTGTCAGGTAAACAGCAGATGGTGAATATATATTTGTTAAAATAATGAGTTGCTTTATTTTGACAAATATAAAAGAATATTGATATCTCCCTGAGTACCTTTTTTTCAGTTGCACAGGTTTTCACATAAGCACTTCAGTTTCTCAACTGAATGTCACAGGAACTTGCAGGTTCATAAACTTCAAGGTTGAAGAGGAATTATTTTACTTCATTTATGTGTGATGGTGCCCACTACATCACATGTTCATCACTTCAATTGTTTCTAAGAATTTTGCATAAAATTTGATAAAATAAAATGTTTTATTATTAAAAACAAATCATAAGTAATTATGTTTTAAAATAATTCTTGGAAAAGGAGAAAGCTTTAAAAACAAATTATAAATAATTATCTTTCAAATTAATTGTTTCAACAAACTTTATTTTAGCCTTTTTATAAACCATGAATATCTGGTCCAGAATCTGGATATTGGGACATACAATTTTTTTAGCAACTCCTTCTAATTTAAAACCAACCCAAAATTACAATGAAGACTCTTGAAGTATGACAGCATAAGAATGGATTTAGGAACAACTTTGGCCATTGAGAATATTAACATTTATTTAACACAGAATGTGCTGAAATTTAGGAGAAACTCTGGAAACTGTGTACCACTAACCACCCATTTTCCTAGATATCAGGGATTTCTAGGTAAAAATTAAAGAAATTTACAACCAAATAGGAAAATGTAACAAAAGACAGCTCTAATACATGTGATAGGTGCTATATTACAGTTATGCAAAGTTTTATTGGAAGCATACAGATAGTAATATCTAAATGCCCAAGAGAGCCCAACAACACTGAAGAGGAGATGCTCTGACTGACCAAAGTTTTCCTTCTGCCTCTGCAGTGCTGTGGCATAGGATAGAGCAGTTAGACTTTGTGGATCATCTGTAAATTAGTGAAAAGAGAAAGGTTAAATTAGATGATCTTGGAGAACTCTTGTGGCTCTAAAGATTCTGTGAGCTGATAGTAGCTTTCTGAAACATGCCTTTTATTTCAACTGAATCCCACCTATATTTATGACAACCCTTAGGTTTAGTACTAGTATCTTTTTTCTTCATCATATTGGGTTTCCATAAATGGACACAGTTGACCTTTGAACAACATGTTTGAACCACACATGTCCACTTACACATGGAATTTTTTAATTTATTGGACTTTTTTTGAAAGAACAATTTGAAAAACTTGCAAACTATGTAGCCTAGAAATATTGGAAAAAATTTAAGAAAAGTTAGATATGCCATGAATGCATAAAATATATGTAAATACTAGCTCATTTTATCATTTACTATCATAAAATCAACAGTAGGCTGTTAGTAGTTAAGTTTTTGGGGAGTCAAAAGTTATATGTGGATTTTTGATTACATGGTGAGGAGGTTTGTCAGTGTCCCAACCCCCATGTTGTTCAAGTGTCAACTATACTCAGCTTTCTTCCTGTGTTTCTGCATTTGAATGATAATGTAGAGTTTTTGAAAATCATACTTTTAAATCTATGCCAGTGAAACAGTTGCCATAAATGTTGTTTTTCCCAATATTTAGTTTGTTTTTTAAGAAGTAAAGCTACTTAAAAATAATTCATAGTAAATGAATATTTGAATTTTCATTTACTTAACTAGCAATATTACCAGTTTATTAGCTTGTTCAGTAATTAAATCAGAAACTAGCAGGAGCTATCTCAGCTTGAACAAGGTATTATTACTCTTGTTATCTTATAGCAGATAAGTAGACTCTGCTGTCAGCCTTGTAGATTCAGCTGTTCATGAGTTTTTATATCATATTACTTCTCACTGTTCAGCCAGGCTTGTGTCTCAGAAAAGTCCTTTCCAATTACTATGGGATGAATACAGAGATTTCTAGGTGTACTTGGCAATCTTCATGCAATTGCCTCATGCAGCCAGTTGTATCTGATCTTCAGTCAGTTGTACATTCTCTAGAATATTGGCACTGATTTTGCTTTGCCATAGGGCATCTACTTGCTGCCTACAAATAGTTAAAAATGGAGTTTTAATACATTTTGCCCCTTTCTTTAATTTACATGTAGTTATTTTTCATGACTAATATAGTCTTGAAGCTCTGCACATTGTATTTATTCAGCATGAAAAGAGTTCTCCCTGTGCTCATGGTAAAGAAAAGAAGCCAAGAATGTAATTAAATCTAAAATAGAAAATTAATATATCACTTAAAAGAAATAGTAAAGAGAAATAGTTTAGGCTTCAAATATAAAGTAATGTGAAATCAACCCTGATACAAATGCTTATCAGAAAGTTATCTATAAAACTAATATAGAACAGTCTTTTTAAAAAGTGAATCTACACTCTGCTAGTTTGATATATAATTTGAATTTGTGTACTGTCAAGCAAATGATCTTGAAAAATTTTGCCATAAATATAGTGTTCTCACATTTCTTTTTCCCCACGGTAAATAAATGATAAGCAAATTGTCTACCTTTCATCATCAGCCTCACACAAGGGGCAAAACTTTCATAGGAATGAAGTTACAGCAAGATTCAATGTAAAGATAGTCTCATGGACTTACTGTTTCTGATGTTCCATATATGTCTCAGCATAAATTCTTTTATCAAAACTGCAGTCTTGATAAAAGGCTACGAAAAAATCTGTCACAAGCAGCAGAAGAAGCTTGTCAGGCACAGTAAACGCCCCACTGGGGAGCTGCAATCGCCATGTTTGCCAGACCAGCCTGGTGTTTCCTCACAAACTTGGACTTTGCTGTTCTTATAGTCATGCACAAAAATATCAAGACATTAGTATCTAGAGTGATTCATTAAGAAATTGTTTTACTATAGATAAGACTCTATTAATGTTGTATACATGTTTTTAACTGGGTATTTATTACTGTTGTTGTATACACACTATAATTTACATAGTCTCTTGAAATTATATTTCCAGCTATATTTTTAACAAAAGGATGAGAAACTACTAATACATTTGATTATATAAGGAACTAGAAGTGGAGATGAGAAGCAGAAAAAATGTTCATCATAAGTAGGGCTGTACCAAGCATAGTTTAGAGAGAAATAAATGAGAAATAGTGAATTATTCTTTCACCACTGACTAACCAGCTATGCTCCTTTAGAATATTCTGTGGAGCAAGAATTCGTACATAGAATGTATGTGTCAGTGACTTAACTTGGAGGTATATTCTGGTGAGGACAGAAGGAGGGGACAGTAGGGACTCAATCCATATCTAAGGAATGTGTGGATTGATTAACATGAATATATGATCATTGTGCTGTGATTTTCTTTAAATGTCTTGAATTCTAAGATCTTTCTCTAGCACCTCCTTACAAATTGAAACATTGTTGATAGCTGTACATAAATTTTATCTTTTTAAGTTACAAGATTTTTATACCTATATTTATTCCAGTCATTTTAAGAGAGTGGAGCAACTTTTAGAATTTACCTATTTTTTAAATTTATCTAGTTATTCCTCTTCTAGTTGTACTGTTTTCAGCTTATTCTTCAATTTATTTTTAATGTATTATTCAATTTATTTTGAATTATTCTTCAATTAGTATTATTCACTATTAATACTGAGGAGTATAGGTTTGGTTTACATAGTTGTTTAATTACATTCATCCTTTTAGTTTTAATATATTCAAGAAACCTATAACACATAAATGCTCCAGAAACCTGGACTGTTCATATATAATTTTATTTTGCCTTTTATCCTTAGGTAATATTTTGAATACCATATGCACTTAAGCTCATTTAAAAGCTGAAATGAAAATTAAGAAATGTTCATAGAATTATCCTTTAGCCTCTGATGCTAATTTTAAACTATAAACCTCTCAGAAGGTGGAAAATAACTTTCTAAACTTTTACAAATAAAATCCAAATATTATCTTTACTTGAGAATGTGTCAGTCTTTACATGCAAGTCTTCAGATACACTTGAAGAATATTTTAAGGAAGCCTAAGGAGTCTTAGTCAATCCTTGAAGAGAATGACATGGAGCAGAGACTAGACTTTAAAAACAAATAAAAAATACTATGAAGTTTTTATATAATTTATACAAAAATTATATAGATGCATGTCACACACACAAAAATGCTTTAATCGTTTGAAGTATATAACTCAAAATATTAAGCAATATTTATTATATACTTACCTTTTAACATGATACATAAATATATTTTCATTGGAAAACAAATTCTGACAGTATACAAACATGTGCAGTAAAAAGTGAAAGCCTTTGTTCCGCATCACTACCCACAATGACACTCCCTTCTCATGTTTCTCTGAATGTACATATGCAAACATGTATATGTACAAATATGTAGGATTTTTAAACAAAAAGAATCAAAATGTAATGATTCATTCATTCATTTATCCATTCTTTCAATAAATATTTATTGTGTGTCTACAATGTGCCAAGTAGTTTTTCAGGAAGCTAGAGGAAGAGAAGGAAAAAGGAAAGTTCCTGTTCTCATGTCATTTAATTCTAGAGGGCAGAGACATCACAGTACTAGGCAAATATACACATCAGGTGTATCTGATAGTGATAAGTGCTTGTGGAGAAAAATAAAGCAAAGTTAGAGAGGTTAGAAGAGCACGGTTGTATATAGAGTAGCCAGGGAAAGCAGCCTTGTTGCTAAGTGGAATAATGAATTTGAATATACAGTTAAGGGACGGGGGAAGAAGCCAGGCCGTTATCTTGGAGAAGCAGTGTTACGGGGAGAGATAACAACAAGTAAAAAGCCCAAAAGTGCGAGCTGGGTCTCCTTTTTCAAGGAACACCGGAGAGACCAGTATAACTGAAACAAAGTCAAGGGCAGAAGCAAGGAGATCCTTTAGGGAGTTATTGCTGTAACTCTGATGAGAGATGATGGTGGTTTAGGTCAGAGGGGAATGTTAGAAGAAATGATTAAATTCTAGATATATTTTTAAAGTACTGTCAGGAGAAGTTATTGACCAATTCAGTAGGAGTGTAAAAGAAAGAAAACGCAAAGAATAACTCAAAGGGTTTTGATTGAAACAATAGAAAGATGGAGTTGTCATTTAATGGACTGGATATGAATACAGGAAAAGTAGAATTGAGAGGGAAGTTGTTGAGTTTGGGACAGGTTGAGTTTGACACACCCTTTAAAAATTCAAGTGCAGAAGTTGCATTATCAATTGGATAGATAATTCTGGATTCCTTAGGACAAATATGGGTTAAAGCTAAGAAATTTGTGAGTTATTAGCATACAGATAATAAGTCTGAATGAGGTCACTTAGGGAGAAGAAATGATGAAAAGTAGTATAGGCACTGAACCCAAGAACATTCCAATGGAGGTTGGGAAGATAAGACCAGCAAAGTGGTCAGGGTAAGAAGAGGGACAGAGTGTTGTCCTTTCACTTAGCAGTTTGTCTTCGAGCTCTGTTCATTTTTAATATATATATATATTTACTAAATTTGTTTTATGTGCTACAAAGTATTCCTTGAAATGGATGTACCATATTCTATTTAGCTTCTTCTGTATTAATTGACATTTGTCTTACAATTTTTCTCCAACTTTTGTAGTTTTTGTTTTATCCAGTTTCATAATCTCTCGATTTGTTTTTGTTTATGATTTGAGAAATGGCTCTCATTTTATATTTTTCTATTCAGCAATCCATGCTTTCTCACACTGATGGAAAATGACACCTTTATCATATAGTGTATTTATGAGTTCTATCTCTTAATCTATTGATTCCTATGATAATACTAATACTGTTTTAATTAGTTGATTGGAACCTTTAAAATCTGGTAAAGCAAGTTCCTCAAAATCCGTACTTTTCAGATTTTTCTTAACAACATATATTTTTGTCTTTCAGATCAATTAATTTTTAAAGAGTGACAATTTTACTTTATGGGACTATATCAACTGTAAGACATACAAATACCATTTTGTTCTCTTTAGAGGCCAAGTACAGGTTTCCTGAATGAGTTTCACAAAAGTGATCTCAGGTAGGCAGACTTGCTTACAGAAGCTCATCCATTTTGGGACTTAGTACTGGAAGACGCGATATTAGTACCCACTCAGTGAACACCAGATCAGGAAGCCAAACAGTAAGGCATTTTTGTTTCATATTTTGCTAGAGTTCTTTATAATATTTCTAGTATGGATGCAAAAAGCATAGACCATTTTTCAGGGAAGGTGATAACTAATATTCAAAATGTTTATTTAATATTAGCAATTTGCAACCACTTTAAACTCTTGAGAAGAAATACTTTATTTGTCCGGAGATCTTGCTGAGAGGAAACAACTGAACTGCAAATCACATCAACCATTTAATAAGGCTCAGGTAGATAAGTTTGCTTGAGTCTTTCTTTGCGAGTAAAGTGTGTATCGCTTATAATGTAAATTCATATGAAAAGTTGCAAAATGTTTTGTGCTTACACAAAATGATTTTTAAAGTATCTCAATTTCTTTATAAAGTTTGGATCATAATAAACATTGAACAGATTCAAAATAAAAGCTGATTTAACTGGTGCATGTGTCAAATGGGTTTTAGAATTAGGTCAAGATCCATAAAAAAACCCATAGGAATTTTAATTGATATGCACTGAACTTCGAGGTAATATATAGAGAGCTGATGTTATGATGTAAGTTTTTCCTCTCTGGAACATAAATTATCTCTTTATTTATTTGGTTGTTGTTTCAGATATTCATGTCAATCTTGCCCACTTTTAGTTTGATTTAATCTTAAGGATTTTGTTACTTTCTTTATTCATATAAAAATATTTATTGGGTACCTGCCACATGCTAGTCCCTGTTCTAGGTGCTAGGGATATAAGATTGGATGAAACAAATCCCCTGGTCTCATCGAACTTGTATTATAATAAGAAGGCATGTGGCAGTAGAAAAATAAATAGGTAGATACATAATGTCAGGTCATAAACAAGAGAGGGGGGTAAGGTATGTGGGGATCAAAGCAAAATCTGTCAAAAATCACTTACCATATATTTTTTCCTATCTTTAAATAATGATTATTGTGATTTTAAATAAGCTATTCTAAAACCCTCTGTATAGGAAGACATAATGTAAATTCAGATTGTTAATTTAGGTGACAAGATTTATATCTCTAAATGCAATATTTTACCTAGATAAAATTAAGTCAGATTTCATTTGGGTCTAAAGAAATTTAAAGAGAATATTTTTTCAAAAATAGAATGAGAACATGTGGATAATCTTGGTTCATCTATGTAATTCCTTTGATTCAATTCAACAAAGTTTTGTAGTGGACACTAGAGAATGTAAGATAAGTGAGAAACTCTCTACCCCCTTAGGGAGGCTCATGATCTAGTGAGGAATTCAGAAGCAATTACAAAGAACTTTCATGCATGCACAAACATGATACATTCATGGCCCATGGATCTTAATCAACTATGAATATGAAGTATTGAAAAAAGTGAATGAAAGAAGTAATGAATGATGGATATATTAAACAAATTCAATTAAGACTAGAATAGAGAATAATTTTTCATAACTAAGGGATGAAGATGTTTCTTTTCTAAGAAAGGTGACATTTGGTCTTTGTTTAGAAAGATGAATGAGATAGGGAAAGACATTTTGAGAATTTTGTGGAGAAGAGATACAGAGGCAAAAACTATGTTGTGTGTTCTGAGTAAGGCAAGTCCATGTGGATATATAACAGGGAGTAAGTTGGAAATGAGGATATTGGAAACAAGAAAATACTGCTGAAAAAGCAAATTACCATCATGTTGTGAGAGCCACAAATGCTATACTGAGGTGCCAGAATATTATTCAGAGGGAGACAAAATACACTTTGTTTCATAAAAGTGTCTTTTTTGTATTTATTACTGCAAGGGATTGCACACACTCATCTACATTTCTGAAAGATAGTGATTTTTGGCATCACAGAAGATAGATTGGCATCATGCTATATCAGAGACAGGGAGACTAGTTAGAAAACAGTTATAAAAGTCCAGATCAAGAATACATTCATTAAGAACAGTAGGAGAACAGTTTACCAGGACTTATCAAAAAAAAAAACCAAAACAGCTTACATGGTGACCAATGGTGGGGAAATGTAGCAAATCGGAGGGCCTGGAGCAGGAATTAGGGCCAAGGATGTGGCAAGGTTTTAGCTTGGTTGATTACATAATAATATATCATTATTGGGAAAGATTAGATTTGTGGGATTAGGAAATGAGTTTGTATTGCTTATCTTTAGTTTTAGAAATATTTAGCAGTTTAAAATTCTTACCCAAAAATCCAGAAAGAAGTCGATATTGGATATATGTGGGAATTAAATTTATAGGAATAGATTAGTAATTGCCCAAAAAAACATTGTAAGAGTAGAAATAGAAAACTTGTCATATTGTAACAGTGGGTACTTGCACTTTTGAAGAATGGGTGGAGGAAAAGGCCTTTGAGAATAAGAGTTTATTGTCTAAACCGAAAAAGAAAAAAGTTTTAATAGAATTTCAAGAGTATGAAATTTATGGACTGTCCATATAAAATGATGAAGAGGATAGATAATTTTTGTTGACCTCAGAGACACGGAATTCTAAAGAATAAGAGGCCAGAATCAGACAGTATTGGTTCAGTCAGTCTTTATTCGTTAAGTAAACATTTTCTGAAATCTTAAATCTTTCTTTATTCATTAAATAAACATCCTAAGTACCAGGTAATGTAAAACAAGTAAATTCTTTACTACAGGGTAGTGTGAAGTAGAAGCTACGAACGTTAATTAACTTTTAAGAATCATAGTCATCACTAACATTTTGAGTTTATTGTATACAGAGCACTGTTTTAAGCCCTTACCTGGATTATTTTATTTTATACAACGTTGCAGTAGTTTTCTTCTCTTTGGAGAAAGAAACTGAGGTATAAAGAAAGTAACTTTCCCAAGAAACACAAAGCTATTAAGTAGGATAGCTAGTTAAAATAATAAACACACATTGGTCAGTTTCTACCAATGAGTAGGCTAATGAATAGACTAAGAACATTGCAATGCAAATAAAGAAAAGGGGTGGGGGACCAAAGTCAAAGTTCAAGCTATTTACATTTTGTGGAATTGCCATGAAAATAAGAGTACTGGATATAAGTTTTGCTAGCTCACTATGACAAGTAATTTTTCAGGTTGAACTAGTCTTATAAATATTTATACCCATTATCACCTATTTCAGCAGGACTTCTTATTTTTTGTCTGGAATATGGAGGCTCATTCATTCATTCAACAAGTATATATCAAACATGGGATAAATCAGTGAACAAAAGAGATAAAAACTACTGCCTACATGGAGCTTACACTTTATTTTAGCAGAAACCAGAAAGAACAAGGGTGGGGGGAGTGCATAGACAATAAAAAACAAACAATTGAAGTAAATAAATAGGGAATGAGCAGAAGCCTCATTAAAAGTTGAGGCTTCAGCAAACACTTGAAAAAAGTAAGTTACCTAGTAGAGAGTGGGGTGGAGGGAGGGGAGAGGATCATGCCACATGTGTGGACCAATCTGGCATGTTTGAGGAATAGCAAGAAGCAGAGTGGAGATGAGGGAGAATAGTAGGAAAGCAGACCAAAGAAGTTAAGAGCTCTGAGGGTAGAGTACCAATCACACAGAGCTGTGTAGGATGTTACAAACCTTTTACTCTAAGTTAAATAGGAATCAGGGAGTTAACAGTGAGCAGTTGGTATGTAAATTAGGATAATTTGTAGCACATTTATTTATAAAGGGACTATTTATAAAGATAAGGAGTAAGGGAATCATGAGGAATAGCGTAGAAATCTGGTACTTACCACCCCTAGTTCAAAGCGATAAGGGGGAGAAGTAACTAGAACCTAATAGGAGAATGACTGAAGGGTTAGCTGGCTTTAGAGATAACCTGCAGTCAGTAGGAAGCTACCTCTCAGGGAGGCAGCCAGGAGTGTAAGTACTCTGACCTCTTCTCTTCCTTCGGTCTCCTGCCTGGACTCCTCATTGGCCACACCCAGTCAGCAGCCAGATGGGACAGGAACTAGTTGACATAATCCATATAAGTCAGCATCCAGAGGGGCAGGGTAGAAGGCAGAGACCGTTTTAGGAGGCTATTGCAGTAATCCAGATGATGGGGGCTCTCACTAGAGTGGTTGCAGCACGGCAAGAAAGAAGTAGTTGGATTTAAGATCTATTCTGTAAGGGTTTCTTGATGAATGTAAGGTGTAAGGAAGAAATCAGTCAAATAACTGATGAGTATAAATTAATCTAATGGATGGTGAGAGGACGATAGGTGATTGCAGAAAATTTCAAAGCTCTGAGATAGGCAAGTATTTTGCCAGGGTTGAGAGCTGAAAGTGGTTCAAAAGGCAAAATGAAAGAGTAAGGTGTGAAATGAAGCTGGAGAGGTAGGCACAAGCAGATTATGAAGAACTTTGCTAATCATTTTAAGGAACAAGGTCTTAATCTTAAAAGAAGAAGGATCTGTTAAGCAGTGAAATTAATTGATGAAGTTTAAATTTTTAAAGTTCTCTTTGCTTGCAGTATTGAGACTGAAATAAAAAGGACCAAAAGTTGATATTGGTAGACCAATCAAGAGACTTTCATAGCAGTCTGGTAGTTTGAGATGGTGGAAATACAGAATGTGAATGGATTTGAGCAATATTTAGTGAATAATTTCTAAAAGAAGCTATTGATGAGGAAGTGCCAAAGAAGGTCCCTGAATTTTTTTTACTCAAGTAAATGAATAAATGTTGGTGTCAGTCACTGAAATAGGAAACTTTAAGAAATCTGATTTCATGTCATTCAGTTATTTATTTTGGACATGTTGATTTTGAGGTGCCAATGCAGTATACATTTGGAGATGTTAATAAAGCTATTGGTGATGCAGAACCAGATCTTAGAGAAGAGATTGTAGATATGATTTAGGAATTGTAACAGATTGGCTGGTGTCTCCCAAAAAGACATGTCCACCCAGAACCTCAGAATGTGACCTTCTTTGAAAATAGGATCTTTAGAGATGTAATTAGTTAAGATGAGGTCATACTGGGTTAGGGTGGGCTTTATAAGATGAGGAAAGGGCACACAGAGGGAAGATAGCCAAGTGGAGTCAAAGGCAGAAACTAGAGTGATCAGCTACAAGCCAAGGAATGCCAAGGGTTTCCAGCAACCACCAGAGCTAGGAGGAGGCACGTCTTCCCTAGAGCCTTCAGAAGGAGCATGGCCCAGCTGATAACCTAATTTTAGACTTCTAGCCCCCAGAACTATGAGAGAATACATTTCTGTTGTTTAAGCCACATAGTATGTGGTAATTTATTACAGCAGCCCTAGGCAACTAATATAGGAATCATCAGTGTAAACTGAGGTACAGATAAGATTGCCTAAGGAAATATTATAGATAGAGCAAGAGTTGCAAGCTGGCTGGCTCTCACTGACTAATTTGGGCAATTTAGATAATCTTGCTATGCCCAAATTGGGCTCTAAAAAGCAGTAAGATCAGGCAAATGTGATACTTAGCTACCATATATATTGTTTAGTACCTTAGTAGTTAGCTGCTTCATACATTTGTTCACCAACTGAAGGCATTTGAATTTATGAACCTATATTCAAAGAAATTACAAAATGATGATGGGGAGTGGCAGGATTAATCCTTGGGAACATTAGTAGACAGAAAACGATGAACTATCAGAGGACATGAAGAGCGTTGGACCACAAATTAGAGAGAACAGTATCATGGAAGCTAGGTGAAAAGAACGTTTAAGGAGGGAGTATAGAGATTTCCTGAAAATCCAAAGTGAGTAAGCAGATTACCCTCTGTGATTGGTCTCACAGATGCCAGTGTGAG
This sequence comes from Smutsia gigantea, assembly GCA_032199065.1. NCBI lineage: Eukaryota > Metazoa > Chordata > Mammalia > Pholidota > Manidae > Smutsia > Smutsia gigantea. The sequence goes on along the minus strand of JAVSCE010020272.1, from coordinate 138,827 downwards.
AGAAACAAGAGCTATTGGAGTGATGTGGTTAGATGTGTGTATCTTTTTAGAAAGATAATGGTACTCTTAATACAAAGAATGGATAAGAAAACCAAAAGAAAGGGAAAAAAGAATTAGTAAGTAGGTATTGCATTTACCCAGTCAAGAGCTAATGAAGACTGAAAACGAGGAGGAGGTGTATAATTAAGAGGATGTGTATATAAGAATTTAAGGATTAGAGAGAATAAAAGCAGATGGTTACAAAGTTGGAATTTGTTTAGTTAAGTGGATAATGTTAACATAAGAAGGAAGAACTAATGGGTTCTCTACATTTATAAGATTAATGTTTGTAAAGCCAGCAAAAAAGACTAAGAAAAGTGATAAAAGAAAAAAAAACTAGAGACCATATATTCCAAAATTATCATTTAAAGATAGCATGAAAGTGATCCTAGGGGAAAGCAACTTGATTTACTCAGAAGAGTGGCTAATGCCCAATTTGACTAGATTTGAATATGAGTATATGAACACAGTTAAATATGAGGTTGATTCATAATAATAGAAAAAGTGAACTCTGATTCAGGACATGGAATAGAGCCTCATTCTTCACTGTAGGCATAATGAAGCTGGTGAAATAGATCTCAAAGTTAATAATGAATCCATACATGTATGAAAGGCTTTATTTGACTTTGAGGGTATCCTGCCTCTGTATGAGTTGTTTGCACTTGTTTTGCAAGAAAATGAACAGAGCTGTGAGACTACCATGATGTCAGCCATAGAGGAAACTGTGATGCAGATTCGGAAAACATTAAGGTGATCCCACACCATTAGATATCCAAAGGAGTTAGGCTCTGATGTTTCCACATAGCCCTGTGCCAGGCCTGGCAGTTCCTATAAACTGCCCTAGGATCTTAAAGCCCCTGGGAGTTTTGGCTAGGGATTCAGGGAGCCATAGACATCAGCAAGACTGCCTTTCTGCTGTCCTCACACTGTGAAGTGAGGTTGAAGAGGGAGCCCTTATTTATACACGGGCTAAGAGTTTCCTGTGGCATTAAAGAGTAGCTTATGAGCTCTAAGGAAGACCATAACCCTCTTTCACCCTCATTGGGATCTTCATCAGCACAAGTTAGGGAACATGTGAGGGAAGACCATCTTTTACTCCGTTGCTACAATGACAGCCCCATGTACTCAGTGTGTGACCAGTTCTGTTGGCTTCCATACTGTATCATGTGAAATCAAGAGGGATCCCAGGAGTCATGTATCCCTGCCTGAATCTTCCCTTTATCAAGAGAAACCAACTGAGAAGCCCCAAACTAGAAATTCCCACCACTCTCTTCCCCTGCCAGAACACAACACTCACCACTCACCACTGTCTCTAGAGGCTGTCAGGACTCATCCCATCATGCCTCTGATCCCCATTCATGTCAGTCCCCCCACTTCCAGCCCAGGCTTCAGCTCGTACCTGATTCCCAGAATTCTAATCAAATCTATCTCCATACAGCCTTTGTCCTGACCAGTCTTCCACCTCTCCTTAGTTCCAAACCCTTCACTTCCTCTTTTCCATTGTTACAAGTTTTTTTTGTAGGTATATTTTGGGATATTAGAAGTTGGTAAATTGCTAGTCAATTACATCTTAAATTGTAAAATATTCTGTTATTATGTTTTTGGAGATTAACTATATCCTGTTGGAACAGGATCCTCTGTTTGTTTGTTTGTTGTCATTAAGTCTTCCCCTAATATTCTCATGGTCTGTTTCCTTTAAGTCTCTGCTCAAACAGCATATCCTCAAGGAAGACTGCTGTATTAATTAAGACAGAACTGTTCAGCTAGTGTGCATGGGTGCTTTACAGGCTTCCTTCCCCTTCCTCAACATAGTCATCATGTGTTTATTGCAGTTTGATGTACAAATTTTACCATGATCTGTGACTGCTGAGCTACAGAAAGTTTGGGAAGCATTAAGTTAAGAAAGACTAGATGCAAAATAGATTCAAAGTAACAGTGACTTGCAAGACAGGGATATTTCTGTTTCAATCCAGAGGTAGACGATAGAGCTGGTATGGGAGCTCTGTACCAATGTCTTCCAAAAACCCAGACTTCCTTCTGTTGTGTTACTCCATTCTCTGCTCTTCTTTTTTACATGGTCCTGGTTGGCTTGCCCCCATGACCACATTCCAAGCAGTGGAGGGATCAAGGGGTATAGAAAGTGTGTGGAAAAGGCAAGTCTCCTCCCTTTGAGCATATGACCTAGAATTTACAGACATCATTTCTGTTCACTTCCAACTGACCAGACTTAGTCTTGTAGCTTTCCTAATGGCTGGATGAGAGTCTGGGAATTACAGTCTGTAACTGTGGGGGAATAATCCCAGGGCAAAAAGACCTTTGAAACCGAAACCAGTCAAAGGCAAAAATAAAGTGGGAGAAACTGGTATATTGCTTACAACAGTCAACCACTTCTCACCATGTCTTTTGCAACTCGGCTACAGAAGAAGGGGCCCTACTGAACCCTCTGTTCCAGATGTGCTCTTGCTCCCCTTATCCCTTATAATTACCTATTGATATGGAGATGGACTACTCCTCTCCACCCCTTGGAAACAGCTATTGATATGGAGATGCACTGAGGCCAAGCAAGAGATTCTGGAAATGATGCAATTTTACCCACATCCCCCAACCTCCAGAAATCTTGCCTCACAATCTACTCACTCCCCATCTTCCACAATGACCCCTGGTGTGAGAAAACTGGAGCACTGTAACCAAACTAATAACATAAAATAACAACAGCAATAAAACCATGATAATCCTCAAGCCAGAGGATTGAGCTAAGTTCAAAGTTCTGGGCAGGTTAAGTCCATAGCTTGCCCATTCCACAGGCAGCCAGCAGCTGAGCGTGTAGAGAGTGGAGAGCAGTCATCACGCAGCAGCTGCAGGCACAGGGGCATATCCAAAACACAGGGACTGTAGAAGAAAACCTTAAGGGCAATAAGATACATGTTTTAATGACACAAGCATAGGCAGATCTTGTCCTTCAGGTAGGATACATGCAAGAGAGTGGTCCTGTGATAATAGCAAAGTGGCAGGAATGGGATCTCTTCCTGGTCTAGTATACCAGACCTTCACCCTGGGGGAGTTGCAGATGGGTCAATATATAGGGCTATGGGAGGTACATGCACTGGCCATAAAGATAAAACAAAACTTCCCTTTAAGATGTTCTTATCTATCAGACGTTTTGGGTACAGTACTGTGATCTTTGGAGCCACTCTGCTGTAACACAAGGAATACACAGGAGGCCAGCTTCCAGGCCTTTTCCCCAAGGTGCCAGAAGGGCCAGCCATCGCTGGTCCATGTGTCAGAATGTCCAGGACCATGTCCACTCAACAGAGCATCCAGGGTTTAATGCAGTAGGGGCTGGCAGCAGGATGTTGCTCTGCTGGCCATATCCTGGCTTCAGTAACTCCTCTTTGGTTTGCACATACAATTGTATAGGAGAAACAGCGATTTGTGTTAGCATATCCACGGGGTTTAAGACTCCTTTTCGAGGTTTCTCATTCAAACGCCATAACACTGTTCATAAGCGAACCAACCAGCCCTGTAGACTATTGGTGTCCAAGTTCAAGCCAGCTTTCAGCCAACCATTGTACTTCTCTATCATGCCTGTTCCAGTAGGATTATATGGTACATGAAACTTCAACTTTATTCCTAATTGCTGCACCAATTCTTGTAATGCATGTCCAGTAAAGTGGGTGCCTTGATGGCTCTCAATCACCTGTGGCCGGCCATAGGCTGCAAAGAGATGCTCCAGGCCCCTCTTGGGGGTTTGTTGATCTGCATGACATGCAGGAAAGGCAACTAATAGTCCAGTAGCCATGTCCACACAAGTCATGGCATACCGATATCCTTCTGATATGGGCAGAAGCCCAATATAGTCTGTCTGCCACCTGACAAGGGGTATCGGCTCCTTTGCTATTGTCCCACGTGACTGCGGGACTTGGTCCCTCTTAGAGCACACAGGCACTCCCTCCGGGCTCTGCTGACTTCTTCAAAGGTCAGTGACAAGCTCCATCGATGGGCTACAGACCACATTGTCTTTTGCCCTGCGTGCAACAAATGCTGATGTAACCATTGGGCTACATCAGAGGAAGGCTTTCTTTCTAGCCAACACATCTGGGCCAGTGTGTCTGTTTCATCATTCCCTGGGGATGCCAAAGGCAAATGGCCAGTCACATGATACATGGTAACTGTCTTAGTCTGACCAGAGGCCCATAGGTCTTGCCACAACTTTTTTCCCCAAAAGGGCCAGTGACCGAACATCCAGTTGGCATGGCACCATGTCGGTAGCCACAGAGTCCAGTCCTAATAGACAGCCCAATGAAGATAGCTGTAGGGGAGGGCTCCTGGATGATCATGAGCTATGTTGTCCGCAGCTCAGTCCACTGGCTGCGCTTCCCCTCTCTGTCCTCCATCCATATTTTCTCAGTCTTAGGATGGAAAGCCACAGCCCTCCACTTCAGGGGCTGCCCATGACTGGAGCTGTCTGTATACCAAGCATCTTTAGGTATACAGGCTTTTCCCTCCTGATAAGGACCCTTGGCTACCAATGTCAAAAGCAAGTTCTTGCTTTCTACTGGTATATGTCATGGGCCCCAATAAGTGTTGGAGTTTTTCACTTAAGGGGCTAGTAGAGAGGGTGCTATGCTGCTGTAAGTATGTGCCCCACTTGGCCAGTGTAGGCGTCTGTGCCACGCCACTCCATGGCCTTTGGGTCCAGTCTTGCACCCACCCTGTGATGGGATAGGTAGTTATTACCTTGGCTGGAGCTGTTCCAGTGATGGCCTCCATAGCCAGCTAGGCATGGTACACAGCAGCCAGTTGCTTCTCTATCAAGGTATACCGGACCTCTGCTCATTTCTTAGTTGTGACCAGAATCCAATAGGTTGGCATGTCCATTCAAGCCTCTGCCAAAGACCCCATCCATAACCATCTTCCATTCCTGAACATCAAGCTCACAGGGCCTTGATGAGTCCATTACACTCAAGGTTTGTACGGCCTTGACTGCTTGCTTAGCAGCAGTAAAAGCAGGTGTACATGTTTCATCCCAGTCTCACCTGAAGGAAGCCCTTTCATACTAACCAGTATAAGGGCTTCAGAATTTGTTCCAAGTGCAAGATAAACACTCTCCAGTAGCCCAAAGTCCCCAAAATTCTTGAAATACTCTCACAGTGGTAGGGGTAGGGAAAACTTGGACCTTGTCTATGACTTCTTCTGGGATAACTTTAGTTTTCCCTGACCAGACAACCCCCAGGAACTTTACAGACTAACCATTCAATGAATCTTAGTGTTGTTCACAGCCCATCATTTTTCCTGTAGATGTTGCAGCAGTCTAGGAACTGTCCTTCTAAATCTGCAAGAGAATCAGACTTGAGCATGATATCATCAATGTAGTGATACAGCCGCACCATTTGCCATTTTTTCCATGTGGCCAAGTCCTGGACTACAAGTCTGTGACAAATGGTGGAACTGTGGGAGTATCCCTGTGGAATGACAGTGAATGTCCACTGCCAGCCTTCCCACATGAAGGCAAACTGTTCCTGACTTAATTGTGCTACGTCAAAAGAGAAGAAAGTATTTGCAAGGTCCACAACTTAATGGTACATCCCTAGTTCATGACTGAGTGTGTCTATGAGGGCTGCTATAGAGGGGACAGCAGCATGCAGAGGGGGTGTGACATTGTTCAATTCCCTGTAATCCATGGTAATTCACCAGAAGCTGTATGGCTTTTTCAGGCCACACTGGGGAATTAAAAGGACTATGAGTGGGCTTTATGATGTCCACCTTCTCCAACTGCTGTAGAGTTTCTCCAATTTCCTTGTGCCCCCAAGTAATTTACATTGTTTAGTATTTGTCACTCTCTGAGCTACAGGTGGGTGCTTAGCATATCCCCTCAGAACTGCCTTTACTACATGTACCCTCAGTTGAACTCACCTACAGTGGTCTGTAACCACAGGCCCTGCAGGATATCTACCCCAAAAATATATTCAGGGATGGGAGTAATGTACACAGTATACTCCTTTGGGGGTAAACGCCCTATCCCCGATGGGATTTAGGCTTTCTTCACTCTTAATTGCCTTACTCCTGTAGCCATCTATCAGAGCAGGTGTCCCAGGAAAACCCTCATGGTTGCCATAAATCAGAGAACACTCAGCTCCTGTATCCACCAGCACCAGGATGCATACATTCACAGGGGACCAGTGAATCAATGAATTGTTAATTTTACATGTGGCCTCTGGTCCTTACCGTGTCCCCCAAGGTGGGGACCTTGACCCCACCCCCAGTCAAACTGTGATGCCCAATCATCCTCCTGTGGGGGTGAGGGACAGGCACAGCCTGAGTACTGTCCCCCAGGAAGTCTTGCAAGAACACAGGCCAGACATGGGGCTTTGCCTCTGGTTTCCATGTCCTGGACCTTAGTGGCTGGAACTGCTTCTCTGGCTTTAATTGGTACCACAGTTTAACAAGGTCCTATTAGGCTGCCCATCAAGTTTTTCTTTCACTACCCTAGCCTTTATCAAATCAACCCACGTCTGGGTCCTCAAGACCTTCACGGGGCCCTTTATACCTCTCCTTTCAGTCACAGCCCAAACTTCCTTCTGTGCTCTTACTTTTTCAGCCTCCCTCAGATCTGCTAAAGTACAAGTAGGCTAACTTATGGGTTGCCTTTTGTCGGGGGCAAGAATAGCCACTGTGGACCCAAAGAGAGATTGGGAGCTGTATGGAGCACCAGATTTCTCATTCCTATGGTGAACAACTCATCGGGGCCATGGGGGTCCATAATACAGATAATATTTTTCATGCCTAACTCCTGTAACACCTGCTGGAACTCTGCAAACATTTTCCAGCTAGTGGGTTAGTATGGTAAATCACCCTGACAAGGCCAAACTACTCTGATAGCTGCTGTCAGTCAATCCAGAAGTGCCTAATTCCTGGAGGTGTGATGGGCACTTTGCAACCACTGCCAGAGGGAAGGGTGAGTCTTCAGGGAAGCAAGTGTACCCATTTCAGAACCTGACATACAATGTTTTCCACCCCCAGAGTCACAAAAGCCATGCAGGCAGAGGTTCCAATGGCTTCTGCTGATATCAGACGCTCATGTCCACCAGCTCATTCTGGGTATAAGGGTGGAGCATGGAGCGCTCCACAACCTGGGGAGGGGGTGGCTCCTACCCCTGAGGAGCCCGCCATTGTTGCATTTTTATTTTCTTAATTCCAACTTGGTAGGCCTTTAATACGGAAGAGGCTGGCGCGTCGGGTGGTGGCCTTGGCCACCATAACTGTAGGGGGAAAACCCTAGGGCAAAAATACCTTTGAATCCGAAATCAGTCAGAGGGAGAAATAAAGTGAGAGAAAGCTGTTTATTTCTCATAATCAGACATCCACTTCTGCTTGCCTGAAGAAGGGGTCCCAACCAACCTTTCTGGTCTAGATACGCCCTTGCTCCCTCTTGCAATTACCTATCAATATGGAGATGGGCTACTTCTCTCCATGCCTTGGAAACAGTTATTGATATGGAGACACACTGTCCAGGTGAGAAATTTTGGAAATGTTGCAATTTTACCCACACAGTCTTTAATCAGAAAAGCTTAATACCCAGCTAAAAATTGAGTGCTCTGTTACTACAAGGAAGAGGAGAATGGATGGGGAAGAGGGAGAATCCAGTTTTGTTGGTTAGCAGTTTCTCACCACTCTGAATAAAATAGAACCCCACCCCTCTAGCTCCTTACCCTTTACAGTAAGATCTAGATATTTCTCTTGTTGGTTGTAAAAAAAAAATAAATACTTTCGGCAACTCTTTTACTTAGCAATAATCATATCTCAGTTAAATTTTAAAGACTTAAATGAAACTCAAATCACTATTTCAGACCATCCTGGAAACAGAGGAAGTAGGTCCTGGCTAGACTTCCAGGACATCATGAGGCTTGTACAACTATAAGTGGAATTGTATAGCTTGATGGCTAAGACATGGCCTCTGTAGTCACACTGCCTGGGTTTAAATTCCAACTTTGCCATGTGCTAGATTTGCAACTTCAGCAACAGACTTAACTTGTCTGTGCCCAATTTCCCTATCCAAACCACGAAAATAATGGTAGTCCTATGTCCTAGAATTGCTGTGGAGACTAACGCTAGTTAATATATTTAAAGCACACAGTAATGCCTCAGAATATTAAGTGCTATATATAAATGCTAGCATTATTATTACTTATATTGCCAAGGAAGGTCCATGTCATCCATCTGATTATCAGTAAGATCTATTATAAATCTTAATTTGTCACCTAAAGAAACCACTTTAGAACTTTGTGATCTGCATGAAGTTTTAAATTTCTCTATTTTATCAAGTCACCTGATCCTTCATCGCACAGAAATATATTCAGCGTATCCTACTTCAATAACATTTTCTTTTAAATAGTTTTCTTGTTTTCAAGTTTTTAGTTCTGTTTTACTTTTTAACCTAATAGAAAATTTGTTTTCTCAGTTTTATTTTATGTTTCCTCAGTTTTCTTTTAATTATCACAGTCTTGATAAAATTTAAACTTTTATTTTCCAGGCTTTAATTTAAAAGAGAAACTGGTTTGTTCTCTTTTTCAAAAAACCTGTGCAATCGATAGTTCTACATAAAGGTCTTGAACATAAGCAAGTTGCATACATAATTCTGTAGGTGAGTCGGACAGCAGAGATATGTGATTAAGCAGTGAATATTATTTTTTGTTGTTACTTGAAGCATATATGCAATTGAGCCAAATTGGATCACAACTGAAAATATTACAGCCTCTTAACAGAATGAAGAGAGAAGAGGCTATACAGCTGTTATTTTTCTGAAAAGTGAACATAGAACCTAGTGGCTGGGAAAAAAGGATGTTTCAACATTGTTAGGAGTGCATCGATATTGTTCTATAATGAATTACCAAATGTCACTTTTAGTGAATCATTTTTTTAGAAAGTCAGGTCAGCAACAAATGCCCAGTTATCTTATTATTTATCTCCGAGAGTTACACTGAGCATGAAGAGTACTCCATTTTAAGTTGCTTTTACTAAATCTTAGAGAAATAATTTTGGTAAATTGGTTGGTATCAGACCTGTAGCTCAAACACAAAATAGCTATTGTTGAGAAAATGCCATTTCCATAGCATTAATATGCTTTCAATTAACAGACTGAAATGAACTGTTAAACATTACCACCTCCATGTTTAACTACTGTTTGACTCTCTCAATTACTGATTTGCTTTCTCCATACATTATTTACTTTAACTGAAAGAAGAAGAATTTTATTTAAATAATCTTTATTTTTCCCCCAGCTGCAGAATGTACCCAAGAAAAGTGGGGATTTCCAATGTGCCAATACTTAAAGGAAGAGAAATGGTGCTGTGGTCGTAATGCCAGGATGTCAGCATGTTTGGTATGATTATGCTCTTTTATGGATTAAGAGTTTTATCCAGATGTTGCAGAATTTGTTATTTTTGACTAATATGCAGTAAAAGCCAGATTTTATAGCACTCATCACTAATGCTTTTGTGCACTGCAAATTTTGAGAAAAAGATGACTTGCCCTTCTTACGTTTTCCACTCTACATGTGATGTGGTAACTATTTATAGTTATACTATAATGTGAAATTATAATATAACTACATTTTACATATAATTACTTTATCATATAAAATATACCAACTACTAAATCTTAAGTGCAGAATTAGTCCATATCTTATCCACAGCTCTGTGGTATGTTTGTATTTGTTTATAGTAGATTATTTGGTCTCCTAATTTTTTATAGAATGGGAAAAATATTCATAAGCTACCTGGTATATGAAATAACTATCAAATAACTTTATGTCCTTATTTGGCTAATTTCCTTAGACCTAGAATACTTTTGCCCATGCTATTCTCTGTTCATGGTGCTATGTTAGTTTATAAAGGAGCAGATGCAAGTTACACAGTGTAAGTGGATTTTTGTCATCTGAAATTCAAATTATAAATGATTAAATATGTATTTAATATACAACCCTAAGATAAATGAAATATTCTATGGCTATTATTTTTATGCCAGTTACACAACAATATAAAAAATAGTGTACCGATGTGTAGGTCATGTATCTTAGAATTATCTTAGAAATTATTTATGCTCAAATAATTTCCTTTTGTAACTCATCTTAAAATACTTTTCTGGAAAATTGTCTTGTGTTTTCATTATATCTGTAAATGATATCTGTTCAAGGTCTTGTTAGAATGACCTGGTTCTAACAATGCTGGTAGCCACGATTATACCCTCCAGGCCAGAAACTGAAATAGTCTCTTAAAATGAACCTGACAAACCTAAGAGAAAAACCCTAAGATATTGTTATCAAGAATTTCACAAACAGGACACATCTCACCTTTATGGTGATGCCCACAATTAATAGTTTTCACCTGTAAATACAGTGCTTCTAATCAGGTTTATGATACTCCCATTTTACTTATCGGCAGGCAGCCAAGAAACACTAGATGTCTAAAGGAAGTCCAACATGAAAGAAAAGAGATCAGATAAACAGAAGAAAAGCAACTTGGAGGGACTGGAGACTATCCAAAATAAAATAACATAAAGTAACTATTAATATCTCTTAGAAAGATAAAAGAATATATTGTATCCACAAAACAAGGATGTTTGCTGTTAAAAAAACTCAGAGAACAGCAAAGAAGAGTTTTTGAAAAATTCCAAAATATAGATTGTGTAGACTATGCTGCACTTAAGAACTTGACCAGTGTCAGCTTCCCATGACGTTACCCTCTGCTTAGCTCCATGCCAGTCTGTGCACCTTGACTTCTTTTTTTGATACTAAAATAATCTTGGAAAGTCTAAGGAACATTTCTTTTAGTGCATCTTGTTTTATTGCCTTTTGCTTCATGAGTGACTGTTTCCACAAATATTCAAGGCTTAAGGTGTTTAAGAAAAAAAAGAGAGACAAAGAGAAACTTTTCTGGCAATGCTTTCATATAAATTGTTAAGGGTACTAACCAGACATAAAATTTTAATTAGATTTTCACAATCTCGTCACCATACTGTAAGCCTGATAAAACTGTAAAACATTTCAGATTAGTATGAAATATTCCATTATCTTTATTTATTGGCCAAGAAAAATATTGTTTGCAAGAAACTTACTACCTCCCTCATTATCTTGTATTATAGAATCAAAGTTATCATTTGTATTTTGCAAATAAACTCATCAGCAACACATACTGAAAGTAGTCTTGTGTTATATATTTTTATTAACCCAAAATAATTTATTAAGAGCTCTTCTGTTTCTTTATTCTGTTCAGCCTTTTAGCAAAAGCCATACACAGAAATCTAATCTGAAATGAGCACAACCAGTATATAAATAAAAACTCAGTGTTTTCTTCAATAATAAACACGTCCTTGGCCTGTTACTTTTAACTCAATATGAGAATTACATAATAATGCTTTCCTGTATTCATAACACTCTGGCTTTAGATGTTCAGCAAAGTATCCTTAAAGTCAATGGAAAAATTACATCTTTTTCTTGAATTTCTGTGAAGCAAATTTTCATATGGTGAGATCATTTTCCCACTAAGTCTTCATGGTGTGAGGGCATGAGATGTAAACCAGGGTTCAAAGAATAGATTTTTAGTTCCTGTGCACATGTTAATTAGCTGTGAAAAGTTACTTTACCTCTCAGTGACCTTGTGCATCTGAAAAATTGCACTTACACAAAATAATCTGTAAATTATCTTTCTGTCTTAAAAGTATATAATTCAGTTATATCTAAGAAGAATTATTTATGAGGACATAGCAGTCTGAAGCAAATATGGGTATTTTAAATTTGAGCAGTAAGTATATGCAGATCTCTTACATCTGCTATATATACTATTTTTCTCTGTGTTTGAAATATGTTCTGATTAAAATTTTTCAATTAAAATTTCAGTCAAAATACTTTAATTCAGTTATAAAACTATTTAAGTTTGGAAATATATGTCTCTAAAAAAGTGAAAGTTTCAGAAGGCTCTATTCCATATTTAAATTACAACAAATCTTTATATGTTGAATTATGAGTATTAGAAATATTGGGAAATATTTTATTAAAATGTTTTGGATTTTGAATAAATATAAATGTAAAAGTAGCCACATATCAAATTGTAAAAATATGTACTAGTTTCTCTTCTACTGGGTACTTGACCCTACGTGAATTTGATGTGAATTGCAGACCATGCAGACCAAAAATAAACATGCTTTATTAATTTTCAATTCTTCAATATAATTGTTTAATAAAAGATGAAATTGTATGTTTATAAAAAATTAGAAGAAAAGTTTAAAAAGTATAAATATATTTATATATGCATAATAGCTTTGAATTTGTTTTAGCTACACTAAAAGTGAGTCAAGAATATGAGTCATTTCTTTCCTGTTTTCTAATTTCCTCTAAAATTCAAGGACTGTATACAGTTGGGGTATATATGTGTTTGTGTACATGACACACATCCTTTATAAATCCACCTTAAATTATACAAGTATACCAGTTAACATTCCTTAATGATATTAACACTTCTAGATATATAAACTTACATGTTGTCATTTAATCTTTTTAAAAGTCACTTTTAGAAGCCCTTATACAATGTCTTTATTAGTCTTAGACTAAATATATCAGCAGTCTTTGTCTCTCATTTTTGTTCCTTAAAGGCACTGGAGCGGGTTGCAGTCGGCCAAGGGGTGAGTGATCTAATCCAGCTGATGAACATGATAGTTTTTCTTAAAGTACTCTTCATATTTGACCTGCTGATGAACTTAAAACCTAATGGATTTTAATAAATAAAAGCTCTCTTTGTCATCTCTTTATATTTTGTTTTATACATTTTCCATAAGTTCACCTTAAAAGAGAAATGAACTTTCAGAAAAAATAAATTGAGTCTTTAGGAAAACTTCCGTATTATATTTTTGTGGTAATGTCTCATTTCTTCATGTTATACTAAACAGTCTATAAATATTTCTGAAAAATGCTGTTTCTGACTGTCTAGGCCTTTGTGGGCTTAGTTTAAGCGAAGTTAAATAAGGTATACATTCAGTTAATTTTTTTTTTAATTGTAGTCCAAAACATATAATTCAGTTGGTTGTTTCTTATTTTTTTTCATTGACTTGATTAGTCCTTAGTTGTAACAGCTAAATGGGTTTGTACACAGAAGCAGGAATTAGATGTGTCCCCAAATACCATGTAGTTGCTTTATCCTCCACTGTATGATGCATTAAATGTATTAGGAATTTTTCAGGTTTTTGTTTTAGTTCTTCTTAACCTTTTCACAAGATTTTTCTTGTTGGGCCTAAATTTTAGAACTCTCTTTGCTTCTTTTCAAAGATGAGTATGTCAATTTGAATTTTTTTAATAATAATTTTTAAATAATAATAGCAAGAAGCATTATTTACTGACTGCGTAGTGTGGGCCAAGTACAATGCTAAGAATTTTGGGATTTTTAAAAATGTGTTCATTGTACCTATCTAAAAATTGATAGAAACCGGTTTTTAAAAGGCATTAGAGCATAGTGTAATTGTGTGGGCTAGAGTCTCAAGCTCCTGGTTTACATCTTGAGTTACTGGTTTAGTGGCCTTGGACAAATGTCATAATTTCTCTATAGCTTAATTTATCTGTAAAATAACAACAATAACCATAAAAATAAGAATAAGAATAAAAATACCTTCCTCACAGAGTTATGAGGATTACATGAATGAAAAATGTAAAATGCTTTAAACAATGTCTAACACACAGTAAATTGCTCAATAAATGTCAGCTATTGTTGCTGTTTATAAGGTGGTTAGTAATTATGATCATGAAAATAATAGCTAATTTTAACACAGTGCTTAAAGTACTGATCAAAGTTTTCTTCATCACCTGAAGTACTACATACGTAGTACTATAAATACTGTTATCATCCCATGACTCCCATGAGGAAAGTAGTTATTACTGAGATTTGAATCTCTCACTCTGGACCCCAAGCTCTTTACTGCCTATCAATTTAGTGGTTTCCTAAGGATCTGGAAGAGGAAAGAGCCTTTGTGATAATAATATCCAAATGCATTTGTGTGGTATTTTTAAGTTTTCCAAGTGCCTGCTCATGTTTATAGTCAATCTTACGAGTTGGGTATTATCCCAAACTTACATAAGAACATGATACACAGCAGCAGTTTAATAGTGCATTGTAGCTCTGCTAATTAATTGCAGAGTACTGACTTCCAGCTTAGTGTCCTCTCCACTAGACCTAAAAATTGCATGTCTAATATATATATACATATATATATACACACACACATACACATTAAGGGTGTACTCTTTCTGCTCCTTCCATTTAAAATGCATTAAAGTGTTAAGCTGATTTATCACCTGTGAAGGAAAGAATGTAAACTCTGAGCCACATCCAGGTTATTCCTGGAATAGTGAGGCATAGGCTGCTGGCGAGATGTTGACTCCCTTCCCATTTACCCTCATCTGTATTACCAGGATGGATAATCCTAGTTAGTCCAGGAATGCACATTTGAAGGCATTCATAACTCTCTTCCCTTTCTCTTAGGAAACAGCTGTAAGTCTCTTATTTACTCAGGGTGACTTGGGAATGATGATTTATTCTATCCTGTTTGTATTTCTCTGTGCATTCCATTTGTGTATTATCTGTTGCTTAAAATGTATTTCTTGGACTTTTTTCTGTTCTCTCTACCATCAGTTTTTAATAACATATAAATACACATTTATTTCTAAATTATCTTTTCTCAAAGGCATGGGAAAGGAGAGCTTTATTTTTAGGAGGATTTTTTTTTCCCTAAATGAAAGTACATTAATACAAAAAAAATTAATGACACCTCATCCCTGCCCAAGTATTAGAGAGGTATCATGACTTTGTACTGGGACATCAGAGACAGGCTTCCTCAGTTTAAACACAAGCTCGACTATTTTTAAAGTTTCCTATAAATTCACATGTAATTAAAGTTCCTGTTTATTGTAGCTAATCGAATAAAAAGCTAAGAATTTTGTAAGCTATTTATAATACTAATACTAATATTTTGCTTCATGTAATATATTTCCCCAAATGCCTTGAATTGCAGTGGAACAATATAAGAGTAAGTGTTGATACCTGAAAAGGGATTTCAGCATTTTTGTAAAAGTGATGAAGAGCTATGGGGGGAATGAGGGACAGATGATAAAATGGAGATCTTTTGGTACTGCAGAAAAGAATTACTGAGATGAAAAAATGTCAAATGGAAAATTTATCCAGAGATGAGAAATCCTGAATGAAATGTTTTGGGTCCGTCTCAGGAAAGTTTAGAAGTCGTAGAGCTTGTCTGAAGTCAAGGAGTTACATTTGAAAAGAGATCTTATACAAGAAGTGTGCCTTTTGAAGGTTATAAATTTTACTGTGGGCACTCAGGTATGTGTGTATGTCTGCTTTCAGTGAGTTATTTTTGGGAGTTGAGTTAGGGACTGTGGTATTCCTAGCACCATTTCCTACTGGAATCTCCCTCCCCACTCTTCCCACCATCCAGAAAGGATTTAACTTGTGTTCTTTCGAAGTGCTCCGTCAAGATCCTGCAAGTCAGCCATCCTCCAGCGACTTAAGAAAGCAGTGCCATCAAGTGAAGACCCAAGAAATAGTGGTTGACCTTCAGTTTCCAGCTTGTGTGTTTTTTTTTTTTAGTCTCGGCACCTGGGGAAGAGGGGCCCTAGAACAGGTTTTCTATTTTTAAAGTTTGAAAACAGGCAGAATTTTATTTTGTGCTAAACTCCATCTAAACCCAAATGTATTCTGGTTGAAAACAGAAGAAAATCACAATTTTAGGTTCTGAAAGAGAGTACAAGTTACAAAAGGATATCTGAGTGGATACCCACTGAACTCTCTTTAAAACTTTACCAGTCATTGGATACATTTTAGATGTCACCTTATTTGACTTCTCAAAAGCATGTTCCATATTGTGGATTTCCCTCCATCCATGCTTCTTTTTCTTTTCTTTCAATAATAATTGCATTGAAATTATTATGCAATTATAATTGCATAATTATAGGATTGTTGCTGATATTCTGTGTTGGATTTTCCTATACTATCAATATTAAGAGGTCTGTGGGGACATGGATCCAGTTTAGGTGACCTTTGCAGTTTTTTAGTGTACGAGTACCTCTTCCTTTGCTTCGGCTAAGTGCTCTTCCATGTATACTACTTTTTTACCTTCTACTTCTCTGAAACTATTTCATGGGGTCCATCTCTTCAGCCATTCCTACTTTCCTTTGGGAAACCTTTGCACCTTCGTGGATACTCCCCACCTCTATCTCCCCTGGACATGAAGCCTGGCCAAGACTATTCTCGGATCCTGTGTCTCTTCCAAGGTCCTCCTTTTCACCTGCACAGTAGCCAATGCTGTGACCTTCCAGCCTCATATTTTTAGAATGTCCTTACCTAGGGTAGTGCCTTTCCTTTCTGGGAATGAGAGTTAGGTGACATTATCTTTATTCCACCATCATTAGGACAAACCCACATTCTCTTCTCTTTTGCATGTATCCTCCCTGACTGCTTTCTTACAGGCTCCAGAGCTGACTTGGCTGGTTGTGGATGTTATCTACATCTAACTAATCAGCACTCCATTTGGGACATTAACTCATTTTCCTTTGATTATGCCTTTTGTTCCCCATTCACTGCTATTTCTTTTATAGTTTCTTTATTTTCTTGGAAAATTACTTTCTCAGAGTTAGCCTCAGGGTAACATGGCTATGGAAATTTGAAATGGAAAATTATGAGTGTCCTGTATGTTTTGCAACAGTCAGGTTTCTAACATTCACTTATATGCCTGACTCTAATATTGATTTGATTTGTTTTTTATTTGTGCTTTCTTGTGCTTATACATATCTACATTTTTTTCAGCTGCCTACTGAATCACTCTTCTATCGAGCTGTCCTTCAGGATATTATTAAAGATTGTTATGGCATCACCAAATGGTATGAGAATTTCATTTTAATAAGAATAACTATGCTGTTTTGTAAGTGAAGTGAGTTTTAGCTTTCAGGTGAATTTATTCAGAGCCACTGTTACTAGTAGGAGAAGCTTTGAATTTGAGCATATTGTCAATAAGTAACAAAGAATTATGCAGCAACTGTACCTTAGGTTAATCATTATTAAAGTGGGGGCTCTAGTGATTCCTTTTTATCCTGAAAGGTTGTTGTATTGATAAAGTAATGATGTAAAATGTACTTCAGAATTTTAGGAGTATTGAAATTTTATATGTAATTCAGTGAATATAATATTATCACATGAGCAGGAGTTATAGTTAAATGTTTCACAATCAGTACAGCATAAACACTTAATTAGAACAAATGTTAATTATGAACAACCATTGTGACCATTTGGGTCTCTACTGATAGCATAGTAGCTCAACATATATTTTGTTTTTGTTTCCATTTTCCCCAAATAATGCATTGCTTATACAGAGATACAGTGGTTAGGAGAATTTTTTCTATAATGTTGGTTCAATACTCAAGCATACTTACTCAAGCATACATCTGCAATGCTGGAAAGATTCATGTGTGTCCTCTTGCTAATTACAGCTTTCGAATTCAGATAACCATTTGGTTGTAATAGAAGTCTTCTTCAAATTAAAACAGGGCAATTTTCATGTTCTTAAAAAAAATCCATACTTGTCAAGAGATAGAAGCTATTTTTAGATTAGCTGTTACTTCTCTTTAAGGGAAAATAATCTGTTTTTTACTGATAAACATTACAACATATAAATATCCTACATACACATTGGTTTCAAATGCCATTTCTATATAGGTAACTCCCAAGTCTGTTTTCAAATCTTCATTCTCTTTTTCATGTAAATTTAACAATCTTCAAAATGTATAAAAGTGAACTCATGTTTTCCTGAAAACTAGCTCCCTCTCTTGAATTCACTTCAAAATACTTTGTTGAAAAAAATTAAAGAATTGTGCACATTCATGTCCACCTATATATTGACTGCCTGCCTTCTTTTAAAACCTCAAATCTGCTAATAGATTTCTTTATTGTTCTCTTAATGACCACTTAAAATTGTCTACATTCTTTTCTAAATGTTCCTTGTCACTTAAAAATTCAACACTCTTTAACCCCCTGCATTCCTGCCTTTTTTCACTACTCAGAAGATAGATGGTATTTATTGTAACACTTCTTTCATTCCAGAGCCTCATTGACCTTTCAGCCACATTTGACTATGTGGGCAATTGTTTTTTCTTCAGACTCTCTTCCTCCTTATCTTCCATTGAGTTGCAGCCTTCTAAGTTTCTTATTTCTACTCTGAGCATCCATCTATTTACTTTAAGAGGTTTTCTTATTACTTCTCCCCTCCATGTATCTAGGCATTCCCTTGATACTGGTTTACCCATGCTCAGGCAAGGGCCAGAGAGTTTACCCAGGCCCAGGCAAGGGCAAGCCCCACCTGCTGCAGAGAGCGTCTGTGGCCTCATCTGACCAGAAGGGCTGGTGACAGCTCCTGGGAACTGTAAGCCCAGTGGCTCTACAGCCGAGAGGCAGGTGGGCAGAGCTGATTACCCCTAGGACAAAGCCAGTACTGGGCATGGAAGGTCCCTGTACTGTGCACAGGTAGGAGTATTAATCATAGCTAAAGCTGAGGGCAGCTCCCTCCCCATCCCACCCAGGCAAGGGAGCTGAGATACCCCACCTTCTATAGCAGTGTCTTCCAGCCACACTGGACTGGTAGGGCTGGCAGCAACTCCTAGTAGTAATGTGACCCAATGGTGCTGTAGCCTAGAGAAGGGCGGACAGAGCCAATAGTTGACAAGGCAAATCCAGCGGCCCTGTTTAGCCAGGGCACTTGGGGTGTGCGTTGGCTTGAGCTAAGACAGCAAACGAAGAGCTTTACCTGCTTTAGAGCTGCTTCTCCTGCTGCACCTCGGCAGAAAATCTAATTTGTAGCTCTGCTCATCTCTGAATACAGCCTTCAGCCTGTCCAACCAAGGAACCTAACTAGAGCACACAGGAAGCTGGATAGTTCACTCAAAAGCCCTCCAATGAGTGGCACTTGAACAGAGAGCACAGCCTGTGCCATCCCCTGTCTGCAGAGTAAAACTGGTGGCCTCACCTGACCAGGTTGTTGAGTGCACACCCTGGCCTGAATGGGGTCTACAAACAATGGCCTATACAGGTCATAGGTCCTGTTCTGCTGCCTTACCAGAACAGGGAAACTAATTCATAGCCATATGTATTAATGAATATAGTTCCCAGTTCCAACCACCTAGTAAGCCTGGCCAGAGAATCCAGACAGCCATGGATCCCATTGTACAGCCTCACTTGGGTAGGGGACCAAGGCAGCAGTCCTGTCCAACTGTCCTTAGGCAGAGGCACATAACCATCTCCATCCTCAGAGCTTGAACATTTGCCTCACCTCAAAATAGCACCCCAGAATAATAGCAGGTCCTACATACCCAAGGACATCATCAACACACACACACACAAACTGAGCTGACTGGAAAAGAGTGGTCTCTGTCAAAGCAAACCTGTAAAGTCTGGAATAGAAGCCCAGTTACTCAACTGTGCAGATACCAATGTAAAGAATCAAAAATCCTGAAAAATCTTGTAATGTGATACTATCAAAGGAAACTAATAAAGTTCCAATAACTGACCCTAAATAAATGGATATCTATGAACTGTCTGCCAATGAATTCAGGAAAATCCTTTTAAAAGAAAGTTTAGTGAACTACAGGAAAATACAACTAAACAAAATTAGGAAAACAATACATGAACAAAATGAAAAGTTTGACAAGGAAATAGCAACCATCCAAAAAACAAACAACAAACAAACAAATCCTGAAGTTGACAAATAAAATAACGGAACTGAAGAATTTAATAGTTTCAAAAGTAGATGCAACCATGCAGAAGAAAGAATCAGCAACCTTGAGGATAGTACACTAGAAATTACCAAGTCAGAGGAGCAAAAAGCAAAAGAATGAAAGAATAAAGAAAGCCTATCAGAATTAAAGGACACAATGAACAATTAAGGGACACAATGAACAGAAACAGTATTTGTGTTATGAGAATAACAAAAAGAGAAAGGGATAGAAAGTATACTTAAAGCAATTGTGGCTGAAGACTTCCTTAACCTGGGAAGAGAAGTGAACATCCAGATCCATGAAGCCCAAAGGATTCCAAATAGATTTAACCCAAATAGGGTTACACTGAAACAGGTTTTAATTAAATTGTCAAAAATCAAAGACAAGAAAGAATTTTAACAGCAAGAAGGGAAGACACCCAGGCCAGAAACTTTTCAGGCCAGGAGAGAATGGGATGATATATTAGAAATACTGAAAGAAAATAACTGTCAATCAAAAATTATATAAAAAGTGTAGCTGTCCATCAGAAGTAAAGGAAGGACAAAGACTTTCCCAAACAGAAGCTGAGGGAGTTACAACCAAACTTGCCTTACTAGAAGTGCTACAGGGAGTTCGTTCAATGGAAGTAAAGGAATATTAATTAATATCATAAAAACATGAAAAGGTACCATAAATCTCACTGGTATTGGTAAATATATAGTGATAGTTAGATTTTGTAATATGATAATAGTGGTGCATAATTCACTTACAACTCTTAAAGGTTTTAAAAAAGGAACATAGAAAAAAATAACCATAATTGCAATAATCTATCATTAGTTACACAATTAAGAAAACAAAATTGTAACAGCAATAAACTAAAATTTGAAAGGAGAAGATAAAGTATAAAGCTTTTGAATTCTATTGAAGTAAAGTTGTTAACACGTTAAAATAGGGTGTTAGAAGCTTAAGATGTTTTATGTATGCACCATGGTAACCACAAGGGAAAATCCTGTAGTAATAACACAAAAGACGATAAAAATGTCAAAGCATACTGATAAAAAAAGATATCAAAATAGACCAAAAAGATAGCAGGATAAGGGAAAAGGAACAGTGGATCTAAAAAACAACAAAATGGTAATAGAAAGTCCTTACCTACCAATAATTACTTTAAAATTAAATGGATTAAATTCTCTAATTAAAAAACAGAATGGTTGAATGATTTTTTGAAAAAAGAAAAACAAGATCCAACAATAGCTACTTAAAAATGATTTACTTTGGCCTAAAAGGTACACATAGACTGAGAGTGAAGGGATGGAAAAAATACATTTCAAGCAATGGTAACCAAAGCAGGAATAGCTATACTTACATTAGACAAAACAGATTTTAAAATAAAAATGATAAGGTCATTACATAATAATAAAAGGGTGACTCCATCAAGAAGATATACCAATTATAAATATTTATACAACCAACATCATAGTGCCTAGATATATAAAGCCAAAACTATAAAAGGAGAAATATACAGTAGTATAATAATGGTTGAGGACATTATTACCCCATCTAACAATGGATAGATCATCCAGACAGAAAATCAATAATGAATCAGCATATTTGCACAATATTCTATACCAAATGGACCCATATATAGAACATTCTGTCATTCTTCTCAAGTGCACATGGAACATTTCCTAGGATAGACCATATGTTAAGCCATAAAACAAGTCTTTGCATATTGAAGGAGATTGAAATCATACCAAGTATCTTCTCTGACCACAGTGGCACAAAACTAGAAAGCTACAAGAAGAAAACTGGAAAAAAATTATGAAAACATAGAAATTAAAAAATAGTCTCCTGAACAACCAATAAATCAAAGAATAATTAAAGGGGAAATAAAAATTTCTTGAAACAAATGAAAACAGAAACACAAAATACCATAACTTATGAAATGTAGCAAAAGTAGCAGTACTAAGAAGGAATTCATAGCAATAAATGCCTGCATTGAAGAAGCAGGAAAGTTTCTAAGCAGACAACCTAACTTTATGCCATTAAGAACTACAAAAAGAAGAGCAAACTGAACCCAAACTTAGCAGAAAAAAGGAAATAATAAAAAGTTAGAGCAGAAGTAAATGAAATAATAGAAACAATAAAAGATTAACGAGGTAGTTGGGGGATTAAAGATGGCAGCGTGAGCGGTGAAACAGGGGCCTCCTCCTAAAACCACATATAATACGAAAATATAATTAATACAACTAATCCTGAAAGAATAACAGGAAAGAGGGCTGTGCCAGACTGCATACACCTGAAGAAAAGAACAAACCTCATGGAACAGGGTAACGTACCTAAGCTGTGGCCCTGCGAGACCAAAGCCCTTCACCCACCCCAGCTCACCAGCAGGAGAAAGATAAATAGAGCGGGCGGAAGGGAGTGGAGGCCTGGGGCTGAATACCTAGCTCTGGAGATATGCTCTGGGAGCACAAACCTACATTACATGGTACTCTCGTGATTAGTGGGGTTGGAAAGCTAAGACAGGCAGAATACCTGGAGAGACTGAGATTATAGCCGCTTGTGGAAAACAGGAATCTATATCCGGCTACTCTAGGACAAAAGAAAGGCGGGCAGCCTGAGAGACTTCCTAACAGCGAGAGGGCTGCTAAAGGGGCAAGGATTGCACAGAGCTTACTGCTCAGGAGAAAGGACAGGTAAACAAAATTGTCAGCCCAGCAGGTTAGGAACTTTAACGAACTTCAGGTGCTGCAGCCCCCTGTGTGGCTACGCAGCTCCAAGGCCCCCCTCCATGATATGCAGCCTGCTGTGCCTTCCTCCCGGACAGCCCACACCTGGCTCACAAACCGGCAAACCATACCCTGGCGTTAGGTCAGCCAGAGGGAAGCCCCGCCTACAGCAACTACAAATGCAAAGCATAGTGGTTTATAACTGTGTGCTCAGCCCACTGGTTCTGGCAGTGGAGACAGGCATAACAGCCAGGAAGCAGGAAACAGCTCTTTCCTTCCCCCAGGCTCCCTGCAGCCAACACCACTCCCCTGCAAACCCCAATGTTGCTCCAGGGGCTGAGCAGCTCCAGAGAGTAGAGCTTCTGCACACTAGAAGGCACCACATACAAATATGAAACGTTAAAGGAACCTCGGTAAAGGAAAATTATAAATACACCGGAGAAAGAGTCAAATGAAATTGACCTCATGAATCTTTCTGAAAGAGATTTCAAAATAAAAATCATAAACATTATCATGGAGGTAGAGAAAAATATTCAAGAACTCAAGAATGAACTCTGGTTGGAGATCCAGTCATTATGGAACACAGTATCAGAAATGAAACATACAATGGAAGATTTAAAAGCAGATTAGATACGGTGGAAAAGACGATAAATGAAATAGAAATTATAGAAGAGGAATACAAAGAAGCTGAGGTACCGAGAGAAAAAAAGATCTCTAAGAATGAAAGAATATTGAGAGAACTGTGTGACCAATCCAAACGGAACAATATTCGTATTATAAGGGTACCAGAAAAAGAACAGAGAGAAAAAGGGATAGAAAGTGTCTTTGAGGAGGTAATTGCTGAAAATTTCCCCAGTCTTGGGGAGGAGATAGTCTCTCAGGCCATGGAAGTGCACAGATCTCCCACACAAGGGACCCAAGGAAGACAACACCAAGACATATAGTAATTAAAATGGCAAAGGTGGAGAATAAGTACAGACTATTAAAAGCAGCCAGAGAAATAAATAATATCATATACAAAGGAAAGCCCATCAGGCTATCATCAGACTTCTCACCAGAAACCTTACAGGCCAGAAGGGAGTGACATTATGTATTTAATGCAATGAAGCAGAATGGCTTCAAACCAAGAATACTTTATCCGGGAAGATTATCATGTAAATTTGAGGGAGGGATTAAACAATTTCCACGTAAGGAAAAGCTGGGAGAATTTACCTCCCACAAACTGCCTCTACAGTGTATTTTGGAGGGAATGCTATAGATGGAAGTATTCCTAAAGTTTAATAGCTTTCCTCAGAGGTAATAAAACTACAATAAAGAAAGTAGAACAGTTAATTACTAAGCAAATGCAAAATTAAATCAACTACGCCCAAAGTCAACTGAGGGATAGACAAGGAGTACAGAATATGATTCCTAATATATAAAGAATGGAGGAGGAAGAAAAAGGAGGAGAAAAAAGAACTTTTAGATTGTGTTTGTAATAGCGTACTAAGTGAGATTAGTAAGACTCTTAGATAATTAGGAAGTTAACCTTGAACATTTGGTAACCATGAATCTAAAGACTGCAGTGGCAATAAGACACACCTATTGATAATCACCCTAAATGTAAATGATCTGAATACACCAAGCAAAATGTCTTTTGAGTCACTGAATGGATAAAAAAAAAAAGACCCATTTATATGCTGCATACAAGAGACTCACTTTAAACCCAAAAATATATACAGACTAAAAGTGAAGGGATGGAAAAAGATATTTCAGGCAACTAATAGGGAGAAAAAAGCAGGTGTTGCAGTACTTGTATCAGAAAAAATAGACTTCAAAACAAAGAAAGTAACTAGAGACAAAGAAGGACACTACATAATGATAAAGGGGTCAATGCAACAAGAAGATATAACCATTATAAATATCAATGGACCAATACAGGAGTACCTACATATGTGAAACAAATACTAACGCTATTAAAAAGGGAAATAGAATGCAATGCATTCATTCTAGAAGACTTCAACACACCACTCATTCCGAAGGTCAGATCAACCAGACAGAAAATAAGTAAGGAGATAGGGGCACTGAACAACACATTAGGACTGATGGACATAACAGACATCTACAGAACTCTATACCCAAAAGCAGCAGAATACACATTTTTCTCAAGTGCACATGGAACATTTTCAAGAATAGATTGTATACTAGGCTGCAAAAAGAGCCTCAGTAGATATAAAAAGATTGAAATTGTACCAACCAGTTTCTGAGACCCCAAAGGTATGAAACTAGAAATAAATTATGCAAAAAAAATGAAAACTCCCACAAACACATGGAGGTTTCACATCATGCTCCTAAATAAGCAATGGATCAATGACCAAATAAAAACAAAGATCAGGCAATATATGGAGACAAATAACAACAATAATTCAACACCACAAAATCTGTGGGACACAGCAAAGGTCATGCTAAGAGGGAAATATATTGCAATATAGGCCTACCTCAGGAAAGAACAATCCCATATGAACAGTCTAAACTCACAATTAATGAAACTAGAAAAAGAAGAACAAATGAGGCCCAAAGTCAGTAGAAGGAGGGACATAATAAAGATTAGAGCATAAATAAATAAAATCCAGAAGAATAAAACAACAGAATCAATGAAAGCAAGAGCTAGTTCTTTGAGAAAATAAACAAAATAGATAAACCACTAGCCAGACTTATCAAGAGAAAAGTGAGTCTACACACATAAACAGAATCAGAAATTAGAAAGAAAAAATCATTATGGACACCATAGAAATACAAGAATAATTACAGAATACTATGAAAAATTATATGTTAAAAAACTGGATAACCTAGAAGAAATGGACAACTTTCTAAAAAAATACCTTACAAGACTGACCCAGAAAGAAAAAGAAAATCTGAACAGACCAATTATCAGCAATGAAATTGAATTGGTAATCAAAAAACGACCTAAGAACAAAACCCCTGGACCAGATGGCTTCACCCTAGAATTTAGACATTTAGTGAAGACCTAATACCCATCCTCTTTAAAGTTTTCCAAAAAGTAGAAGAGGGAATACTTTCGAACTCATTCTATGAGGCCAGCATCTCTCTAATACCAAAACCAAGCAAAGACACCACAAAAAAAGAAAATTACAGCCAATAGCCCTGATGAACATAGATGGAAAAATATTCAACAAAACAATAGCAAACTGAATTAAAAAATATATCAAAAAAATCAACCACCATGATCAAGTAGGATTTATCCCAGGGATGCAAAGATGTTACAACATTAAAAAATCCATCAACATCATCCATCACATCAACAAAAAAGGACAAAAACCACATGATTATCTCCATAGATGCTGAAAAAGCATTTGACAAAATTCATCCATTCATGATAAAAACTCTCAACAAAATGGGTGTAGAGGGCAAGTACCTCAACATAATAAAAACCATATAAGAACTAACAGCCAACATCATATTTAACAGTGAGAAGTTGAAAGCCTTTCCTTTAATATTGGGAACAAGACAAGGATGCCCACTCTCTCCACTTTTAGTCAACATCGTTCTGGAGGTCCTCGCCACAGCAATTAGACAACACTAAGAAATAAAGGGCATCCAGATTGGTAAGGAAGAAGTTAAACTGACACTGCTTGCAGATGACATGATATTGAACATAAAAAAGCCCTAAAGAATCCACTTGAAAACTACTACATCTTATATCTAAATTCAGCAAAGTTGCAGGATACAAAATTAATACACAGAAATCTGTTGCATTCCTTTACACTAACGATGAACTAGGAGAGAGAGAAATCAGAAAAACAATTCCATTCACAAATGCATCAAAAAGAATAAAATACCTATGAATAAACCTAACCAAGGAAGTGAAAGACCTATGCTCTAAAAACTATACTCATGAGAGAAATTTAAAAAGATCCTAATAAAGGGAAACACATCTGTGCTCATGTATAGGAAGAATTAATATTGTCAAAATGTCCATCCTGCCTAAAGCAATCTACAGATTCAATGCAATTCCTATCAAAATGTCAACAGCATTCTTCAGTGAACTAGAACAAATTGTTCTAAAATCCATAGGGAACAACAAAAGACCCCATATAGCCAATGCAATCCTGAGAAGGAAGAATAAAGCTGGGGGGATACACTCCCCAACTTCAAGCTCTACTACAAAGCCACAGTAATCAAGACAATTAGGTATTGGTACAAGAACAGAATAATAGACCAATGGAACAGAATAGAGAGCCCTGATATAAACCCAAGCATATATGGTCAATTAATATACGATAAAGGAGCCATGGACATTCAATGGGGAAATGACAGCCTCTTCAAAAACTGGTGTTAGCAAAACTGGTGTTGGCAAAACTGGACAGCTACATGCAGGAGAATGACACTGGATTATTTCTAAACCCCATTCACAAAAGTAAACTCAAAATGGATCAAAGACCTGAATGTAAGTCATGAAACCATAAAACTCTTAGAAGAAAACATAGGCCAAAGTCTAAACCCCATTCACAAAAGTAAACACAAAATGGATCAAAGACCTGAATGTAAGTCATGAAACCATAAAACTCTTAGAAGAAAACATAGGCCAAAGTCTCCTGAATATAAACATGAGCAACTTCTTCCTGAACTCATCACCTCAAGCAAGGGAAACAAAAGCAAAAATGAACACTTGGAACTACATCAAACTGAAAAGCTTCTGTACCACAAAGGACACCATCAACAGAACAAAAAGGCATCCCACAGTATAGGAAAATATATTTGTAAATGACATATCTGACTAGAGGTTAACATTCAAAATATGCAAAGAACTCAAACACATCAGTACCCAAAAAGTGAATAACCCGATTAAAAAATGGGCAGAGTGTATGAAAAGACAATTCTCCAAGGAAGAAATTCAGATGTTCAACTGACACATGAAAAGGTGCTCCTCATCACTAATCATCAGGGAAATACAAATTAAAACCACAATGAGATATCACCTCACACCAGTTAGGATTGCCAGCATCCAAAAGACTAAGAACAACAAATGCTGGTGAGGATGTGGAGAAAGGGGAACCCTCCTACACTGCTGGTGGGAATGTAAGCTCATTAAACCATTGTGGAAAGCAATTTGGAGGTTCCTCAAAAACCTAAAAATAGAAATACCATTTGTTCTAGGATTCCCAGTCCTTGGAATTTACCCAAAGAATACAAGTTCTCAGATTCAAAAAGACTATGCACTCCTTTGTTTATTGCAGCACTCTTTACAATTACCAAGATATGAAGCAACCTAAGTGTCCATCAGTAGATAAATGGATAAAGAAGAGGTGGTACATATAAACAATGGAATACTATTCAGCCATAAGAAAGAAATCCTACCATTTGTAACAACATAGATGGAGCTGGATTATTTTATGGTCGGTGAAATAAGCCAGGTAGAGAAAGACAAGTGCCAAATGATTTGCCTCATTTGTGGAGTATAGCAATGAAGCAAAACTGAAGGAACAGAGGGGACTTCCGGGAAGATGGTGGCATGAGCAGGGCAGCAGAAATCTCCTCCCAAAACCATATATATTTATGAAAATACAACAAATACAACTATTCCTAAAAGAGAGACCAGAAGATACAAGAAGACACCCACCCTGCAGAAACACCTGAGAGGACTCAGCACCTCCTGAAGCAGGTAAGATACGGAGCCATGACCTGGCGGGACCGAGCGCTCCCAAACCCCAGTGCACCAGCGGGAGGAGATGATTCAGAGGGGGGAGGGAGTAGAAACACAGGCCTGCCAAATAACCAGCTCTGGTGATCTGCGCCGGTAGCACTGACACACATCACACAGTGTATCAGAGATTGGAGAGACAGAGGTGCAGGATCCAAGACAGCACATCCATTCAGCTGGCTCCCCGGGACAAAGGAAAAGTGCATGATTTTTTAGGGGTCTTAAAGGGACAGGGGCCCAACGGAGGAGCAGGATCATCACAGCACACTCAGCCAAGCAGGCTGGGAGTCCTGTGGAATTTTGGACCCCTTGGACTGCGGCAGTCACACCGAAACTTTCCACAGAAATCAGCAGCCTCCCATTCATTCCCTCCCCGGCCAGAGTCAAAAGGGCCCGACGGAGGGGTGTGGCCCAGCGGAGTGGCTGCAGCTGTAGAATAGTGAAGCAGCAGCACCACCTACAGCATCTACACAGAAACTACACCCGGCGTGCTTTTTTTTTTCTCTTTCTTCCCTTTTTTCTTTTTTTCTTTTTCTGACCACTTCTATCGCCATAAAAAGACACAGGAATATGGTACAAACAAAGCTTATCCAGACATCCTCAGAGAGGGAACCTGTAGGGATGGACAAGCACAATCTTCCTGAAAAAGAATTCAGAATAAAAGTCATAACCATACTGATGGATCTACAGAGAAATAAGCAAGAGCTAAGGGAGGAAGTGAGGGAAGGGAGGAAAGACAATGCAGAGATGAGACAAGCAATCGACTGGCATAGCACCAGACTGGAGGAGATGTAAGAGACTGTTAATGGAATAGAAATCAGAGAACAGGAATACAGAAATGCTGAGGCAGAGAGGGATAAAAGGATCTCTAGGAATGAAAGAATTTTAAGAGAACTGTGTGACCAATCCAAATGGAACAATATTCGCATTATAGGAGTACCAGAGGAAGAAGAGAGAGAAAAGGGGATAGAAAGGGTCTTTGAAGAAATAATTGCTAAAAACTTCCCCAAGCTGGGGAGGGAAATAGTCTCTCAGACCATGGAAGCCTACAGATCTCCCAACACAAGGGACCCAAGGAAGACAACACCAAGACACATAGTATTTAAATGGCAAAGATCAAAAATAAAGACAGAGTATTAAAGGCAGCTAGAGAGAGAAAAAAGATCACCTACAATGGAAAATTCACCAGAATATCATCAGACTTCTGAACAGAAACCCTATGGGACAAAAGAGAATGGCATGATATATTTAATGTAATGAAACAGAAGGGCCTCGAACCAAGAATATTGTATCCAGCATGATTATCATTTAAATACGATGGAGGGTTTAAACGATTTCCAGACAAACGAAGGTTGAGAGAGTTTGCCTCTCATAAACCACCACTACAGGATATCTTAAACGAACTGCTCTACAGGGAAGGACCCCTAAGGCTAAAAAGATGTCACCAGAGAAAATAAAATCATAGCAAAGAAAGCAGACCATCCAAATACTAACTAATGGTAAGGAATAAAACACCTAGTATATAAAGAATGGAGGAGGAAGAATAAGAAGAGAGAGAAATAAAGAATCATCAGACTGTGTTTACAATAACTTAACAAGAAAGTTAAGTTAGACTGTTAGATAGTAGAGAAGCTACCTTGAACCTTTGGTAACCATGAATCTAAAGCCAGCAATGGCAATAAGTACATATCTATCGATAATCACCCTAAATGTAAATGGACTGAATGCACCAATCAAAAGACAAAGAGTTACTGAATGGATAAAAAAGCAATAGCCATCTATATGCTGCTTACAAGAGACTCACCTCAAACCCAAAGATATACACAGACTAAAGGTGAAGGGTTGGAAAAAGATATTTCATGCAAACAACAAGGAGAAAAAAGCAGGTGTTGCTGTACTTCTATCAGAAAAAATAGCCTTCAAAACGAAGTAAGTAGCAAGAGATAAAGAAGGACATTACATAATGATAAAGGGGTCAGTCCAACAAGAGGATATAACCATTATAAATATATATGCACCCAATACAGGAACGCCAGCATATGTGAAACAAATACTAACAGAATTAAAGGAGGAAATAGAAAGCAATGCAGTCATTTTAGGAGACGTCAACACACCACTCACTCCAAAGGACAGATCAACCAGACCGAAAATAAGTAAAGACACAGAGGCACTGAACAACACACAAGAACAGATGGACCTAACAGACATCTACGGAACTCTACACCCAAAAGCAGCAGGATACACATTCTTCTCAAGTGCACATGGAACATTTTCCAGAATAGACCACATACTAGGCCATAAAAAGAACCTCAGTAAATTCAAAAATATTGAAATTCTACCAACCAACTTCTCAGATCACAAAGGTATAAAACTAGAAATAAATTTTAGAAAGAAAACAAAAAAGGCCCACAAATACATGGAGACTTAAAAACATTCTCCTAAATAATCACTGTGTTAATGACCAAATCAAAACAGAAATCAAAGAATATATGGACACTAATGACAACAAGAACACAAAGCCCCAACTTCTGTGAGACACAGCAAAGGCAGTTCTAAGAGGAAAGTATATTGCAATCCAGGCCTATTTAAAGAAGGAAGAACAATCCCAAGTGAATAGTCTAAAGACACAATTACTGAATTTGGAAAAAGAAGAACAAATGAGGGCCAAAGTCACCAGAAGGAGGGACATAATAAAGATCAGAGAAGAAATAAATAAAATTGAGAAGAATAAAACAATAGAAAAAATCAATAAAACCAAGAGCTGGTTCGTTGAAAAAATAAACGTCTAGCCAGACTTATTAAGAGAAAAAGAGAATCTACACACATAAACAGAATCAGAAATGAGAAAGGAAAAATCACGACGGACCCCACAGAAATACAAAGAATCATAAGAGAATATTATGAGAATCTATATGCTAACAAGCTGGAAAACATAGAAGAAATGGACAACTTCTTAGAAAAATACAACCTTCCAAGACTGACCAAGCAAGAAACAGAAAAACTAAACAGACCAATCACCAGCAACGAAATTGAATTGGTAATCAAAAAACTACCCAAGAACAAAACCCCCGGGCCAGATGGATTCACCTCTGAATTCTACCAGACATATAGAGAAGAAATAACACCCATTCTCCTTAAAGTTTTTCAAAAAATAGAAGAGGAGGGAATACTTCCAAACTCATTCTATGAAGCCAGCATCACTCTAATACCAAAACTGGGCAAAGACCACACCAAAAAAGAAAATTACAGACCAATATCCCTGATGAACGTAGATGCAAAAGTACTCAACAAAATATTAGCAAACCAAATTCAATTATACATCAAGAGGATCAAACACCATGATCAAATTTGATTCATCTCAGAGATGCAAGGATGGTACAACATTCGAAAATCCATCAACATCATCCACCACATCAACAAAAAGAACAAAAACAACATGATCATCTCCATAGATGCTGAAAAAGCATTTGACAAAATTCAACATCCATTCATGATAAAAACTCTCAACAAAATGGGTATAGAGGGCAAGTACCTCAACATCATAAAGGCCATATAGGACAAACCCACAGCTAAAATCATACTTAACAGTGAGCTTTTCATCTAAGATCAGGAACAAGACGGGGATGCCCACTTTCTCCACTGTTATTCAACATAGTAGTGGTGGTCCTAGCCACGGCAATCAGACAAAACAAAGACATGCAAGGCATCCAGATTGGAAAAGAAGAAGTCAAATTGTCACTATTTGCAGATGACATGATATTGTACATAAAAAACCCTAAAGACTCCACTCCAAAACTACTAGAACTAATATCTGAATTCAGCAAAGTTGCAGGATACAAAATTAACACACAGAAATCTGTTGCTTTCCTGTACACTAAAGATGAGCTAACAGAAAAAGAAATCAGGAAAACAATTCCATTCACAATTGCATCAAAAAGAATAAAATACCTAGGAATAAACCTAACGAAGGTAGTGAAAGACGTATACCCTGAAAACTACAAGACACTCCTAAGAGAAATTAAAGAGGACACTAACAAATGGAAATTCACCCCATGGTCTTGGCTAGGAAGAATAAATATTGTCAAAATTGCTATACTACCTAAAGCTATCTACAGATTCAATGCTGTCCTTATGATAATACCAACAGCTTTCTTCAATGAACTGGAACTAATAATTCTAAAATTTGTATGGAACCACAAAAGACCCCGAATAGCCAAGGCAATCCTGAGAAGGAAGAATGAAACAGAGGGAATTACCCTCCCAGACTTCAAGCTCTACTACAAAGGTGCAGTAATCAAGACAATTTGATACTGGCACCAGAACAGACCCACAGATCAGTGGAACAGAATAGAGAGTCCAGACAATTATCCAAACATATACGGTCAATTAATATACGATAAAAGAGCCATGGATATACAATGGGGAAATGACAGCCTCTTCAACAGTTGGTGTTGGCAAACCTGGACAGCTGCATGTAAGGAATGAAACTGGATTACAGTCTAACCCCATACACAAAAGTAAACTCAAAATGGATCAAAGACCTGAATGTAAGTCATGAAACCATAAAACTCTTAGAAAAAAACATAGGCAAAAATCTCTTGGACATAAACATGAGGGACTTCTTCATGAACATACCTCCCTGGGCAAGGGACACAAAAGCAAAAATGAACAAGCGGGACTATATCAAGTTGAAAAGCTTCTATACAGGAAAGGACACCATCAGTAGAACAGAAAGACATCCTACATTATGGGAGAATATATTCATAAATGATGTGTCTGATAAGGGGTTGACATCCAAAATACATAAAGAACTCATGCACCTCAACGAACAAAAAGCAAATAATCCAATTAAGAAATGGGCAGAGGACATGAATAGACACTTCTCCAAAGAAGAAATTCAGAGGGCCAACAAGCACATGAAAAGATGCTCCACATCGCTAATCATCAGAGAAATGCAAATTAAAACCACAATAATGTATCACCTCACACCAGTGAGGATGGCCAACATCCTAAACACAAACAACAACAAATGTTGGTGAGGATGTGGAGAAAAGGGAACCCTCCTACACTGCTGGTGGGAATGCAAATTAGTTCAACCATTGTGGAAAGCAGTATGGAGGTTCCTCAAAAAATCAAAATAGAAATACCTTTTGACCCAGGAATTCCACTCCTAGGAATTTACCCTTAGAATGCAGCAGCCCAGTTTCAAAAGACAGATGCATCCCTATGTTTATCATAGTACTATTTACAATAGCCAAGAAATGGAAGCAACCTAAGGTCCATCAGTAGATGAATGGATAAAGAAAAGTTGGTACATATGCACCATGGAATATTATTCAGCCATAAGAAGAAAACAAATCCTACCATTTGCAACAACATGGATGGAGCTAGAGGGTATTTTGCTCAGTGAAATATGCCAAGCCGAAAAAGACAAGTATCAAAAGATTTCACTCATATGTGGAGTATAGGAACAAAGAAAAAAACTGAAGGAACAAAACAGCAGCAGACTCACAGAACCCAAGAACGGACTAATAGTTACCAAAGGGAAAGGGACTGGGGAAAATGGGCACAAAGGGAGGGATAAGAGGGAAAAGGGGGCATTACGATTAGCAGATGTAATGTTGGGGGGGTACGGGGAGGGCAGTATAACTCAGAGAAGACAAGTAGTTATTCTATAGCATCTCACTATGCCAATGGACAGTGACTGTAATGGGGTTGGTGGGGGAGCTGATGAAGGGGGTAGTTTAATGACCATAATATTGCACATGTAATTGTAGATTAATCATACCAAAATAAATTATTAAAAAAAACTGAAGGAAGAAAACTGCAGCAGAGTCACAGACTCCAAGAAGGGACCAGCAGTTACCAAAGGGGAGGGGTGTAGGAGGGCAGATGTGGACTGAGAAAGATGGTTATTGAGGGCTATTATGTTTAGTACACATGGTGTGGGGGATCACTGGGAAAACTGTGTAGCACAGAGAATGCAAATAGTGTATATGTGGCATCTTACTACAGTGATGGACAGTGACTGCAATTGGGTATGGGGCGAGGACTTGATAATATGGGTAAATGTAGTAACCATATTTTTTTTTCATGTGAAACCTTCATAAGAGTGTTTATCAATAATATCTTAATATAAAAAAAAGATTAACCAAACTAAGCATTGATACATTGAAAAGAAACAAAATGTACAAACCTTTTCCTAATCTAATCAAGGAAAAATGAGGACACAAATTAACAAAATTTTAAAAGAAAATAGAGACATTTCAGTTGGATCCACAGAAATTCAATGGATCATAAGAAGGTGCTATGGACTACTATACACAAACTGAACAACCTAGGGGAAGTGGTAAAATTCTTAGAAATATAGCTTAACCAAGACTGAATCAGGAAGAAATAGGGAATATGAATAGATCAGTTACTAGTAAGGAGACTGAATTAGTAATAAAAAATTTCCCTTCAAAGAAAGTGCCAGAACCAGATGGCTTCACTGGTGAGTTTTACCAGCATTTAAAGACTAACACCAGTTCCTCTCAAACTCTTTCAAAAAATCAAAGAGGAGGGTATACTCCCAAACTCATTTTATGAGGCCAGCAGCATCCTGATACTAAAACTACAGGAGTACTAGTAGGAAAGAAAACTACAGGCCAATATCCGTGATTAAAATAGATGAAAAACTCTTAGTAAAATACTAGCAAAACTAATTGTGCAGCACATAAAAAGGATCATTCAGCATGATATTAAAAAGTGAGATTTTTTCCCTGGAATGCAAGGATCGTTCACCATATGCAAATAAATTGCTGTGATACATTACACTGATAGAATGAAAGAAAATAATCATATGATTGTGTCAGTGGATGCACACAATGCATTTGAGAAAATTCAACATCCATTCACATAAAATTCTTTACAAATTAGTCATAGAAGAAACTTATGTCAACATAATAAAGTCCACATATAACAAGCCCACAGCTGATATCATACCCAATGGTAAAAGGTTGAAAGCTTTTCCTTTAAGATCAGGAACAAGAGAAGCATGCGCACTATCACCACTCTTAATCACATATTGTTAGAAGTCCTAGTTAGAGCAATCAGGCAAGAAAAAGAAATAAAAGTTATCAAAGTTGGAAAGGAATAAATAAAATTGTTTCTATTTGCAAATGATGTGATTTTATATATAGAAAATCCTAAAGACTCAACCAAAAACCTGTTATATGTAATCAATTAACTCATTAAAGTTGCAGGATACAGAATTAACATGCAGAAAATCAGTAGCATTTCTATACACTAACATATTTTCAGAAAAAGAAAATCCCATTTAAAATAGCATTAAAGGCAAAAAATATAAAATACTTGGCAAATCTAAGGTGGTAGAGGATCTGTACTTTGTAAACTACATGACATTGATGAAAAAGTCAAAGACATAAATAATTAGAAAGTTATCCCATGTTCATGGATTGGAAGAATTAATATTGTTAAAATGTCAATGCTGTTAAAAGCCATCTATTAGTTCAGTGCAATCCCTATCAAGATTCCAATAGCATTTTTTAGAGAAGTCGTAAAAACACTCCTTAAATATATGTGGAACCACAAAAGACCCTGAATAACCAAATAAAATCTAAGAAGAACAAAGCAGGAGGCATCATATTTCCTGCTTTTAAGCTATACTGTAAAGCTATAGTCATCAAAACAGTATGGTACTGACACATAGAAATAAATAGACTGATGAAACAGAATTGAGATCCTAGAAAAAAATCCAAGGATATATAGACAACTACTATTTGACAAGGGAGGCAAGAGTACTCAATGGAGTAAAGACAATGTCTTTATTAAATTGTGCTAGGATAATTAGATATTTGAAATGTAAAAGAATGCCTTACACCCATATCTTACATACTCACAAAAATTAACTTGAAATTTATATTAAAGACTTAAATATAAGACCTAAAACCATGAAACTCCTTGAAGAAAACATAGGACTAAAGCTCCTTGACATGGGTCTGGGTAATGATTTTTTGGGTATGACACTAAACAAAATAAAAAATACACAGGTGGGACTACATCAAACTAAAAAGCTTCATAGCAAAAGAAACCATCAGCAAAGTGAAAAGATAACCTACAGAAAATGAAAAACCATACATATTTGCAAACCATACATCTGAGAAGGGGTTAATATCCAAAAATATAAATAACTTATATAACTCAATAGTAAAAACAAACAAATAACAACAACGAGAAATGAACCAATTTAAAAATGGGCAAAGGACCTGAATAAACGTTTCTTCAAAGAAGGCATATGACAGGCCATCAGATATGTGAAAAGATGCTCAACATCAGTAGTCATTAGGGAAATGCAAATTAAAACCATGATGAGAGATCAACTAACCTCTGTTAGAATGGCCATCATTAAAAAGACAAAAGATAACGAAAGCTGATGTGGATGTGGAGAAGAGGGAACCCTTGTGCATTCTTCATGGGACTGTAAAATAGAGCCCCCATATAATCCAGCAATGCTACTTCTGGGAATATATCCAAAGGAAATGAAAATACTACTTGAAAAGAAATCTGCACCCCCATGTTCATAGCAGCATTATTTATAATAGCCAAGTCATGTAAGCAACTGAAATGTCCATCAATGGATGAATAAAGAAATTATGGTATATATACCAAGGCATATTATTATTCAGTTATGAAAAATGAGTAAATCCTATCATTTGTGACAATAGTTGAACACATTACTCTAAGTGAAATAAGTTAGAGAAACAAATACTATATGATCTCAGCTATATATAGAATCTTAAAAAAAAAAAAAAAGAAAAAGTGATCAGGCTTGTAGTTTCCAGAAACGGAGGGTATGGGAAGTAGGGATTGGAGGAAGGTTGTCAAAAGGTATAAACTTCAAGTTGTAAGATAAATAAGTATAAGAATCTAATGTATAGCAATGTGACTATAGTTAGTAGTGCTGTATGATATATAGGAAAATTGTTAAGTGAATAAATCCTTAGAATTCTCATCACAAGCGGAATGTTTTTGTTTGTATTTTATCTATATGAGAAGATGCATGTTAGCTGAACTAATTGTCATAATCCTGTCACCATATATGTAAATCAAACCACCATGCTGTACACCTTAAACTTATATAGTGATATATGCCAGTTACTCCTCAGTAAAACTGGGGATAAAAAAGGTAAGTTCTTCATTTACCTAGGTTCTTGAATGTCACCATGTTATTTTATGAATTAGTTTATTGATACTTGAAGTGAGTCCTTTTCTAAGACACTTGGAAAAATGAGACAATTTCATATTTTTGAGGTCAAAATTAAATCTTGAAATGTAAGAAAAAAATTACAGGGAAAATACCTAGGAGAAGATGAAACCAAGAGAAATAAGTCTAGCGTTTAAGGCTGCATCTTCCCCAAAGGTATCTACCAATTTTTGAATAGGCAGAGGACACTCAACAGAATGGACAGAGAGGGTGGCCATAGCTTTCAACAGAATAACAATTCTAATGAGTTAGAATTTAGAGTTCATGGCCTGCTGAGGGTGAGGACTCCATAGTGTGGATAAACTATTCATACTTTGAGTTAGTTCTACTATATGAGTGAGGGTGAACTTGGAATTATCTCAGGCCATAATTAAAGTATTTCAGATTACTGCTGCTTCTAGCTGGCTGCTATTAGCAAATCCTCTCTAGGCAAAAATAGTACATATCTGTGTGCAGATTACCACTAGTTTGGTAGGCACGGCATGTGGAATCAATCCAAAGGAACCAGTCATAAGATGAAACAGGACAGCATGCCCAAAAACCAAGATAAATAATAGTCGACAGAAACAGCCCCTTTAAGACCCAGAAGAAGGTTTGAGAAACTTCCACTCTGGAAAATAGGATAGATGTACTTTTATATATTTTTTCTGCCAAGTGCAATTAAAAAACCCAGAGCATTATGCATAAAACAAACATAAGAGGATTCTGAAAGATGGAGAAAATAAGGCACACTGGCTTGAGGTATGAGTACCCGAGGAACAACATAATGGTGAGTTCCTTGGGTTTAGAATATCAACGGCCTAGAAATGCCATGGGCACAGATGGAAAAAGCCACAATAAAAACCTTCTCCTTTCAGCCAAAGGACCAGGAAAAGGCAGCCACAGAAAAACGTCTAGACAAACCTACCATGATACAGTGTTTTAGAATATCTGAAACACTATTCTAACAGTTTAAGTGTAATTGTGTATGTAACCTAAGATGATGAAGTAAACTTTTTTCATGGACTTACATATAGCATTTTTACTCAATTAATTGTGATATACCTTTTAACATTTATATTAAAACTTAGTTATAGAAAATTATTTTTTGTATAATTAGTCCTTTTCTGGAAACTTTCTAAGGGGAATAAAATGCCAAAGAAGAAATTTTGTGCAGTAAAAATCTCTTAAAACACTTGAAAAAGGGCAGGGAAAATATCTTGTGTACATTTTATTCTCTTTCGTAATGAGTCTGTGTACAGCGCTACAAGAAATATATAATTTTAGTGCCTATAATTATGTATTACCTAGTTTAATTTTCATTTTGATTTTCCTATAATCAAATAGGAAAGTGAAAAACCAGACTATAAAAACTAGCTTACAAAATTAAATTATTTAATCCATGCGGCTTTGTTGAGTTGAAATTAGTAGGTCTGCATCTTTGGAGTTAAGGAGTAGTTTGAAGACTTTTGGAGCTCCCTTAACTAATCATCATTTTCAGTAAAATATTATGTAGTTGACCTTCTAAGTCTTTCAATATGCATTAGCATATCCAAGGCACAAAATAATTCCATAAATATTTTGTGATGGTAGAGAAAATGCATTTTGGTACTTTCTGTCCTTCACGTGCTTGTTTTCATTTACTTAGTATACACCTGCTTCACCTTTTCTTAAAGTTTCCCACACTTATGTTGCTTCTTTGGAAAGTGCTATAAGTAAACCATGTTCTTACAATTGTATTTTTGGAAAAGCATGCGGGTGGTATTGGATTCACTTGAGTAGAATTTTAATTAGATCTACTTCATTCACTTTTATTAAGAGAAAGAATACTAACTCCTTTTTAGCATGCAGACCATGCTTTATTCTGACAGAAGGCCCCTTTAAGTTCCATCATTTATCTTTCAGAAACAGTCATGTCGCTTTCTAACTTCAAAATGTTTGATAATCCCTCTTCTTTATACTCAAAAATTAAAATACACTTCTTATAGCATTCAAGGCCATTTCTAACCTGTCAATCACACACTGTCCAGCCTAGTCCGTCACCCCATTCTCCCTTCTCAGTATCCAGACAGCTGCCCGGGGACTCTGTCCTGGTGCACTGGACAGTGGATTGTTCACCATTTCCCATGCAATTAATTTTACACCTTGTACGCTTGCTTAGAGCTCCTCCATCTGCCTGGAATATTCTCCCTGTTTCTGCCGCCCTTTCTTCCCACAGTGTCCGGCAAGTGAAATCCTCAGCATTCTTTAAATCCCAGTTTAGAAGGCATCTCTAGGATGCCTTGTTTTTCTCCCCGCCCTCTTCTCTTCTCCCATAGGACTTAATCTGGAATTCACGGCTCTCATTGATCCTAATTGTATAATTAGTTGTGTCTACTCCTCTTCCACCTAATGAGTTCCTTGATAGCCAGTTTTCAGTCTTACTAAATGAAACAATATATTATAGTGGTTAAGGGCAGGGATTCTGAACATTCTCTTTGAACCCCATTTTCCCTTCCAACTGTCCTTTGTTCTGTCCTTTACCAGAAAATTCCTTAAACATACTGCCAATTTCTTTCCTGTTTTATTTTGGGTATCAATCAAATTTTACTTCTGTCACTCCATCAAACTAGTCTTTCAGGGGCACTAATGAACACCTGTTGCTAAATCTCATGGTCAGTTCTCAGTCATCATAATTGCCCTGCCATCAGTGTTTCACACAGTTTCCCACTCTCAATTGAAACTTTTTTCTCTCATATTCCAGGGAAAGTCCCTTACAAGATACTCAGCTTTTCCCCTTTCTCTGCTTTGGGTTTTGCTGATCCCTCTTACCCTTTCAAACCTCTATCTATTTTAGTACTTTGTCTGTCTATTTACACCCATTACCTAGGTGATCTCTTCCATCTCCTGGCTTTAAATACCATCTCTGTGCTGAGGAATCCCAAACTATAGTCCAGTAAATGATAATCTTATTCCAGTTGGTCTGGTTAGAAATTTTGAAGGCATCCTTGACTCCTGTCTTTCTCACACTACCTAGATGCAGTCCTTCAGCAATTTTGTAGTCTCCCATCAAAATATACCTGAAATTCTACCACTTCTCACCATCATCAGGGCCACCACCATGCTCTAAACCACCATCATCTCCATCCAGATTATTGTAATAAACCTCCTAATTGGTCTTTCTGCTTCTACATTAATCCCGTGTATTCTATTCTCTACAAATTAGCCAGAGTGATCCTGTTAATATCCATGAGATCTTAGAATCTTCCCATGGTTTCTCATTCACTTGATAGTAAAGCTAGTTCTTTTACTATGACCTGCAAAGCCTTATGTGATGTGGCTCCTTATTATCTCTCTAATTTCATTTCTGCCATTTTCCCTTTATTTATGTCTGCACTGAATTCCTTGCTATTCCTTGAAAATACCAGAAACACGTCTACCGTAGGGCCTTTGCATATGCTGTAGCCTCTGCCTGGAATGCTCCTCACCACATGGCTAGCTTACTCTCTTTCTTCAGATCTTTACCCAAAATCATCATCTCTATATCACCATCCACCGTCACTTCTCTAACATTTCATATCCTCTTTCTCTCCTCTATCATCAGCCTCTCTGCTTTTGTTACTATCTGATGTACTACATATTTTACTTGTTTCATTGATCAAAGTTCAAATGATTCTTTGTTTGTTGTATTTCATTCACAATGAGTGGTAGAACCAAATAATCTAGCCCAGGAGTATTTAGAAATGCTTTTCAAAGAAGAAAATCAGGTTTTGATTATTCTGTAGCAGTGCTCTCCAGATTGCTGTCCTGAAGAGCAGTGATTCTGGAAAAATACTTGGACAAAAAAGAACTTCTTAATCAAGTAAATGCTTCATGTAATGTCAACCCTTCTTAAGGTTCCTAGTGCACGTGTATTTTTAAAGACTCCCAATAGTTTAGTTGAGAAACAGCAGAGTAGTGGTTAAGAGCATAAGCACAGGAGTTGTACTGTCTGGTTTTAAATCCCAGTCATCATCAAATAATAACACTGTGATCTTGGGTACATAACATCTTATTTCCTTGGTTTTCCCATCTGTAAATTGGGGTTAATGATAGTACCTATCTCAAAGGAATGTTGTGAAAAATAATATCCATAAAGTGCTTAAATCAGTGCCTGGAACATAGTAATTGCTATTATGATTAAGATATCTATTTAATGTTGTGGAAATCAATGTTTATTTGTTCATACAATATTTCTTCTCCAAACTATATACACATTTAATAAATATTTGTAGCACTGTTTAATGGGACACACTCTAAAAAACACAGAAAAATCTTGAAAATAATTATTCTAATTTCTACTTGGATCTCATTTGTGATTTATATAATTATCAACTCCAAATGAAATGACAATAGCAAAGTTCTTTTGATTTTCTTTAAGATGATACATATTGTTGACAATCGACTATGAAATACTATGGCGTGTTCTTCAAAATATGCATAGTTTCTAAAATGTTAATTTTTTTTTAGAGAGAATAAGCCCAGGCATGTTTTAAATCCATAATGGGAACAAAGTGCAGTATCCCTTCCCTTTGTTGACTGGTTTTTGCTCTCCTTTTACTCTTTTAAGTCATGTCCACTGGATGACAAAATTTCCTATACCCATACTCTTAGTATTAAAAAATAAGTTCTTCTGGATTAAATATTGTTACATAAATACTCATACATGTCGACAACATAAATTACAAGTCTTTATTTTAAATTATTAAACATGATGAGTAAAACTTTATTGAAATGCATCTCCTATTGAGATGGATATGGTTGGCATTTATAAAGCCTTTAATAAAATGATTATTTTGTCAACTGATGCTTCAGAGATTCTTACATCTCATAGCAATGCAACATAGCAACATGGGTAAAAAGTATGTCTTTCCTTTGTCAAGTTAAAGCAGGAGAAGGGCTGTTTGTGAAAGGAGATGTGGAAAAGTATGTGAAGGAAAAGTTCTCTGTGTTAGGAGCCTAATTTCATCGGGATGGCAGGAAAAGGCTTCTCTAAGGAAGCAACATTTGAGATAGGATCTGAAAGGAAGAGTTTGGGGTACTTTAGGCAAAAGGATGGAGAGTAGAAAGTTATAAGAATAGTGTTTACAGGCAAAACCAGGATATGTTCAGGGAACTGAAAGAATGCCATTGTGGCTGAACAGAGAATTTCATAAAACAATGCGGAGGGGTTGAAAGAGAACCAGATGGTACAAGGCTTATCATATAGTATGTTAAGCATTTAGATCTTAATCCTAAGAGTCATGGGAAGGTCTGGAGGAATATAAAGAGAAGTGACATGATCAAATAATCACCATTCTAGTTCTGTTTGAATGGTCTTCTCCTTTACCTGTTATTACTAAAAACAGGTCTGAAATAACACACACTGACAAAGGATTTAAAGATAAAATCTTATGCAGCAAATGATTGCTTAGCACACAAAAAGTAATTTTATAATCATGCTGTGAAATTTTGCAACAGTAAAAGGTAGTATGTCCTGAAAAGGGAAAGTAAGACAAGGACAAGTTAATATTTAAAATGTTTCTCTTATTTTCAAGCAATCTGATACACAAAATCTAGGAAACAAATCCTTACCACCTACACTTACATCATACTCTCTCTTCAGTTTATGTGGTTAGCACTTACTTGTGAGCATCTTACTGTGGTTCTTTTAGTGTTGTAGTAAAAGAAGAATCCAGACTATAATTCCAGTAATTCCAGTAATGATAAAAACAACAATAATAAAAACAACAACAGCTCACGTTATGGAACAGTTCTGAGCACCTTTTATGTGTTACCTAATTTAATCCGCACAGTGACTATGAAATAGGTACTATTGATGGCCTGTATTTTATAAACAAGGTGATAGAGTCAGTCTGACTGGAAGTCACACTGTTGTCCATTGTTTTATGCTTTCTCTCTTGAGCTAATCCATTAGGCAGTGATGAATAGTGTAAGTAATGAAAATCACTGGTTCATAAGAAAGAATTGGTTGCTCCTTTGTGGTTTTATTTTAACCAAGGTTTAAGGGGCAAGAAATTAATATTAAATACCATCTTTTTCTGCAGCACAGTTAATCAATATTCTGTCATAAGATGCACATATCTATTATATGATATTTGTTATACATAAGATACTTATATATGCATAGGATGTGAGAATTATGCAAAAACTTGTAAAAAATACAGTTTCTACCACCTGGAATCTATAACTATTCAAATGACTATTATTTCAAATAACAAATGAGTGGAAGAGGGATAAGGGCTCTAGAAATTAAAAACTATGAAAGATTATTGTTCATCATGTTACCAAAAATGGCACATAATTTGAACTTGGTCCTAAAAAGTGGCTTCGGTCTCACCAAGTGGAAGAAAGGAGTGGACAACTCTAATCTGTTGGGAAGAGACCACGTGAGCAGATGTACCAAGACGGAAATGTGGACAGTGTGAAACAAGGAGTGGAGGAAATTGTTCTGGAATATAATGGGAAGATGAGGTAATAGCCAGAAAATAGTGAACCTGATGGCCTGACTACAGAATTTCAAATTTATCCCAAGAAAT
Source organism: Smutsia gigantea (assembly GCA_032199065.1). NCBI lineage: Eukaryota > Metazoa > Chordata > Mammalia > Pholidota > Manidae > Smutsia > Smutsia gigantea. Next base: position 94,762 of record JAVSCE010020272.1, on the reverse strand, counting down.
GAGGGAGGTTTTGCAAGTTTTTTGAGCAGGGAAGTGGCAAGGCAAATAAAAATGTTCCTCTAAGAAAATACCATGACAGTGTAGGTAGAAATGTAGGGTGCAGCCTTTCGTCTTAAATAGGAAGTAGCTGTAATAGTTGGGACATGAGGTAATAAGTGGAACTGAGGGGGCTGTCTAGAAATATAGCTGAAGGAATATATTTTGAGATATATTTCAGAAGAAGAATTAATAGAACTTCATGTTTAATTAATCACAGGGATTAATATTTATACTGCCAAGAGGAGATGAGGTTTTATTCATTGTTTTTGAATAATTTGGGTGTGGTGAATTTTTTATTTTTACATTACACCTAAGTTGCAGCCAAAATTTTGGGATAACCTAGCATTTCATTATTTAAATTCAAAACTGTTTCATGACCTGTTTAAACTGTAATGAAAGTGTAATGAATAAGTGATATTAAGTCAGACCCAACACAGCATATGGTGTTTGATCAATGGCTGGCACTGGGTAGTTCTCTTCTTAGCTGTTGAATTATTGCCACTATTAGCAGGTGTTACAAGGAAATGTGCACTGTAATGTTGAGCCAGTAAAATTAAAATGTGTTTTGTAACACAAAGGAAACTATTGAAAGATGTATAGTTCCCTTTAAAATGAGTCATTTTAATACTATAAGTTTATGTCACCTTTCTCATGGTATTATCTTCATAATATTGTCTTCCATTGCTATATATTGAAGGACTTCTCAGAAACAGATCCTGAATACTTTATAATATGTAACTTAAAAATGTTCACACAAATATTGCTACATTTTTATCACATCTGGGGCTTGTGCCAGATACACAGAAATTATTTTAAAATACTTCATGACTGAATTTGAAGTCATCTATAACTTAAGTGGAAAAACTGAAAAGTGATTCAATTTTGTCTTTCAGTGATCGCCATGTTGGTAAAGTTTATTCCCAATCCTCTTCCTTTCTGGATTATGTGAGAAAGTCTCTAAAGAAGCTTGGATTAGATGAGTCCAAGGTCAGTATGCAAAGACCCCTAGTTTTCACATAAAAACAGGTGAACTTCTATGAGGTAATAAATTTTGAGCTAACACAAAATTATTTGTCTTCTACTTTTCTCCTGTTTGTAAAAAACATCTAACTTAATTTGAAAACAATCCTCATTATGTTTGTTCCAGTTCAGCTTTGTTATCAGTGTGGCTAATTTGCTATCACATGCCTCGGGAGGGGTTCCCCCATTAGGTTTATTCAGGTAAAAATGTGCCAATTCTCAAATCAAAATAGAATTGAAAAACAAGATAACAAAACAAATGAGAATTATAAGTAAAGCAATAGACAATGGTTTTAATAAATCCCAAGCTTATATTCTAGAGCTTAGGAGTCATACACTTAGAATACTCACATAAATGAAGAAAAAATCAAAGAAATGATTCAGATATTGAGAAGTAAAATAAAGACAATAAAACTAGTGATTTGGTGGGGGGGAGTGCTTTTGAATGGGCAAAGCTGAAAACTGCTAGGCTAATACTGTAATGAAAGTAAATAAATAATAATTATTTATTTAATAAAGAATAATTCAGAAATAAAGAATAATAAATAGAGAATAATTCAGAAAAAATGTCCTTAGATTTTTCCTAAAATGGCCCAGCGAAAACAAAACTCTTGAGAACAAACTCATTTAGTTATTCACCAGTAAACATTTATTTTGGAAAATCTCCCATGTGTCAACAACAGTGTGAATTCTAGAGTTACAAAGATAGTTAAGACATAACCCATGAAAAAAGAAAAGCAGTAATTATAGTATGACTCTATGACAATAGGCTCATATATATAAAGAGTTGTGGAGACACAGGGAAAGGAGTGACTCATTCTGTGTGTGAAGATTTCACAAAGGACACATGGTAACTTAGCTTGGACTAGAAGGACGCATAGGAGTTCACTGAGCAAATGAGGTGGGAGGTAGGGAGCAGTGAATTCATTTCAGGTGTGCGGTGGGGAAGGAGGGGCTTGGGCACAACCACAGAGATGTGAGAAACATGATTCTGAGCTCAACATGACTAAAATATAAATAAAACAAGTAGAGGAGGCAGTAGTGAGAGATGAGGCTAAAGGGTGGCACATGTGAAGGGACCAAGTAAACTGCTCTTTAGATATTAAATCAGAGATTAATCAACACTAAATAGAATCTCCAAATGGTTTAAATACAGGGGTGAGGGCAGGAATTGTTCCACAGGAAGGCAGACAACAAATGTAGAGAACTCATAAACTCTTCCATGTGGTAAGGTATCTATAAATGTTCTAGATTAAATGAGTATCTCTGATCCTAAAGGATCAGCAAATTCCTGAAATGGACTAAATATATAGAAAATCTGTCACCTTTGATGATATGAGAAAGACATGCACATTCCTGTAAATAAGTTCCTGCTGTTCTTTGCAACCACCATAGTAATAATTGATTCACAGAGGAATCAGCAATGGATTAAAACCGTTGAGTCAAAGATTTGGGAGGAACAGGATAATCACAGTCTCACAGTGCACCCCACAGATTATTTATTAATTTCAAGAAGTTGATAAACCTGGTCAGCGCCCCATACCAAGTCATTAGAGTTAGCATTGCCAACAGTGGAATAAACTGACATCATCTGCCCCATAATACAATGCTTTGGCAGGGACACGACGTCACTTATGTGATACTTCTGCCAAAAGTGCGTGGCTTGAATCTGCCCGTGAGGAAACAGACAGCTGGCTTTTTCAAAATAGGTCAGTGTCACACAGAAAGGACACATTCAACAAAACAAAAAGGCAACCTACTGAATGAGAAAAGATATTCACAAATGATGTATCTGATAAGGAGTTAACATTTAAAATATATAAGGAACTCATAACAACTCAAGAGCAAAGATAATCCACTTAAAAAATGGGCTGAGGACCTGAATAGACATACAAAGAAGACACACAGATGGCCAACTGGCACATGGAAAGATGCTCAACATCACTGGCCATCAGGAAAATGCAAATCAAAACTATAGTGAGTTACCACCTCACACCTGTGAGAATGGCTGTTATCAAAAAGACAAGAAATATCAAGTTTTTCCAAGGATGTGGAAAAAGAAACCTCTGTGCACTCTTGGTTGGAATGTGAATTGGTGCAGCCATGGAAAACAATATGGAGGTTCCTCAAAAACTTAAAAGTAGAACTACCATATGATTCAGCAATGTACTTCTAGCTATTTATCAAAAAAATAAATAAATAACAAACACTAATTCAAAAATACACATGCACTCCTATGCTGATCTCAGCACTACAGTAGCCAAGACAATGGAGACAACTTACATGCCATTGGTGGATGAATGGATAAAAAAGATGTGGTATATATTTTATATATATATATATATATATATATATATATGTGATTATTATATATATAATGGAATATTACTCAGCCATAAAGAAGAATGAAATCTTCCCACTTGTAATAAAATGGACAGACCTATAGGGTATTTTGCTGAGTGAAGTAAGTCAGACAGAAGAAAACAAATACTGTATGATTTCACTTATTTGTGGAATCAAAAACAAAACAAAACAAACAAAACAGAAACAGATTCATAGATACAGAGAAAAAACTGATGGTTGCCAGAGTGGGTGGAGAGTGAGGGGGTGGATGAAATAGGTGAAGAGGATTGAAGTACAATCTTTCAGTTGTAGAATAAATAAAACTATGTAATGTAGAGCATAGGGAATATAGTCAATATGTATGGTTATGGTGACAGATGGTAACTAAACTTGTCATAGTGACCATTTTGTAATATGTATATAAATAATCGAATCACTACACTGTACACCTGAAGCTAATAAAATATTGTATGTCAGTTCTTCAATTTTAAAAAAGTCAATGTCATAAAAGAGGGAGTTAAGGAACTGTTCCAGATTAAATGTGACTAAAGACGTGACAACTAAATGCGATGCCCCCTCTTGGAGTGGGTGCTTGAAAAATAAAAAAAGCTATAAAGGACGTTATTAGAACAACTGGTGAAATTTCAATATAAACTGTACAATAAATAACAGAGTGTGAAATTTACTGAACTTGATTATCATGGTTATGTAAGAGTGTATCTTGTTCTTAGAAGATACTTGAAGCATTTGGGGCGAAGGGTCATGATATCTGTGACTTCAAGTAGTTTAGCAATAATAATAATAATATCGATGATGGATGGATGGATGGATAAAATGAACGTGATGAAATTGTAATGATTGGTGGATCTAAGTAGTGGGTATTATAGATGTTCATTGCATTTTTCTGTAGGTTTAATATTTTTTAAGTTCTTGAAAACCTGAATGCACCAAACTTGAAGTGAACCTCACACAAAGTAAAGACAAGAAAAGTGTTTTGGAGAATTAAAAGTGCAGCTTCCATTCTTGGAAATCAAAGCCTATCCTAAAATGTCTTAACATTTTAATCCTGAGAAGGGTGGTGGCAATTTAGAGAATATGAGCTTTCTGTGTGGTCAGGGACAGCAGTTGATTCAGGTTTTTTTAGAGGCTTTTACTAGATGTTCTCAGAGATACTGTGACCCTGACCCCTAGACTGTGACCTTGACACCTGCCAGCGCTACTGGCCACTGGCTGTCAAAACCACTTTGGACAGATTCCTCACCCACCAGCCAAACTCCCTTTTGCCTCACATCAAATATTAATCATTGTCTACATTTTTTAATTATAATTTCACATGTTAGGAAAACAGTAGCAGCAATATAGTTTATATTCAAACAATCTTTTCCACTGCTTCTTTGTAGAAAGGTTCTTTGCATTAGAATTCATAACTTACTGAACTTGATTTTTTCCTGTAGGAAAATAGCTGTCAAGATACCATTTGAATAATAGCCTCTTTAAAAAGTGCCAGAGCAGACCCCCTCTTTACTACTTAGATTGCCAGTCATCAAAAACACCATGGATGTGAAACTTCTGTATGATGATTTCCTGTGCCAAGTTCTTCCTGTTCATGGATGCTCCAGTTTTACTTAGGAGACTGGAATTTAAAAAAGAAAAGGCCCAGAACAAAATTATTTTGAAGGTTATACTGAAATTTCAGTGGATGTTGGGGGAAAAAAATCATAGGAAAGTGATTTGGAAACCACTGTTCTGGGAATTAGGCAGTAAATTATTCCCCCTTCCAGAGACCAATTTTCCCCCATACCTGCAAACTCCAGAGTTCATTTTCTTGCAAAAATGTCATTTTCCATCTATTTCATATCCATCAAAATGCTTTGCTGCTCTTTCCATACTGTATCCGAGTACTTTGTTCAAGTGCTTGAGCAGCCCAAACCCTGCCTCCTTAGGAGAGTTTTGGCCCTGCCTCTAGGCACACGTGCAGTTCCTTTCATTCTGTCCGAAAGGCACTAAATTTCAGAGTTTGTGGAAGCCTTAAAGAAAGTCCTGTTTAGAAGTCAGAAAGTGTATCAGCTTTTTCCAAGTGAGAATCCAGACATGGTAGGGGACCCCAGAAGTCCAACCATGGCAGGAGGCAAACCATCTGGTAGAATTTGTCCAGAGCACTATTCAAATTCTTGCCTTTGCGTCTGGTACCCTGATATCACTGTCTTCTGATGCAGCTTCATTGTCAGGCCCTAAGTTTCTAGTTTTCTCCTTTGTTCAGTTTTTTGTGCTTTTTCTTCTGCTTACAAGCCAGAAATTATGCTACCTGTCTGTCATGTTTTTTTAGTTCTCAGCAGAGTGCTGATTCTTAATGATAAACCCTCCATCCCTACCTATCATATCTCCTGATTTTATCTCAGTTAAGCCCTCATCACTTTGGAATATGACTTTGAATCCCCCAAGAACTACTGAATTATAGTATCGTATGAATGTCCCATGGTTTCTTGGTCTTGCCTCAGTAACAACAGAGAACTCTGTACTAAACTCCACTCCCTGCTTTTAATAGACATTCTATCCATGCAAATTCTAAATATCCAAGCCCCATCTCTATATCAAATCACATGATTAAAGAACTGTATTCCCCGGTTTTACCCCCCTACACCTGCAGTAGTTCATCCCTGTAGGGATGCATTATCAGAATTAACAATTTGCTTTTATTAAGATCTTAAGAAGGAAGGTATGTGGCTATTTGATTGTAAGAAATAAAGATTTACTCAGATATTTTCAATAAGTGGCGGGAGGTTATTCCAGGAACACATACACTTATAAGAAAGACGGAGATCTCTCAGCTTCAAAAGAACCAAGAGATGTACAGCCTTGTCTCATCAAGATGTATTTTGTTAATGGGGCAGGATTTAAAACAGCCATAGTGACTGAATTACTGTTACTTTTTGAGCATTATGTTTTTTAATCTTTCACCATTATAGTGATTCAGCTCCTGGACTACCAACTATTTCACTTTTTGTCCTAGATAGTGTTTCTCTCCAGATATTTACTTACTGTTAGGCTGTTTATTCATGACTAGGCTTCCCACCTCCAGCAAACATTGTACATCACTTTCAGTTCCCTTCCACTCCCCCCACGTCCATCACCTGAAGAGAAAGAAGATCTAGTTGATTCATTTGATGTCTTTCATACCTGTTTGGTTAGACTTTTTATTCCACACCACTTCATCAGCAGGGCACCACATAGGATTATGCGATTTTTGCTCTGCACAAAGGCATCTAGCTGAGGCATAAAATAGAGCTAAAATCCTAGCCTCTGTTCCATTTAAGACAAGTGCACTGGCCCAGGACTGCATCCACTGAAGGAGAGTGGGAAGTCTTTTTCTAATTCTCATAGAAACACTGTTTCAGCTGGCAGCAGCCCTGTCATATGTCACAAATACCCTATATCCAATAACGTGAGAGAGGTAGAGAAGAGAAACATGTACCTGTAGGAAGTCCTGTACATAAGTTGCAGCCCATGACCCTTTCTCCAAGCAATGATTGGACAGGACCACATCAAAATGTGTTAGGGTTGGAGGCATTCTGAGTCTTAACATACTTGGAGTGAAGATATTTCTGGACATTCAATAAAGACAATATTAAGCCTTTTTATGTTATCTGGGCTCTGTTACACAGGAATCTACATAATAATGTGTTTAATTTTTCATGATAGGATGATCTCCAAAGAACAATTTCTTTCTTTTTTTTATTGGATTGTAGTGGATATACAATATTATATTGGTTGCAGATGTTCAACATACTGATGTGATAATTACATACATTACTAAATGCCACAGTCTAGTTACCCCCTGTTGCCATACCAAGATATTACAATATTATTGGTTATATTCTCTGTGTTGTACTTCCACTCCTATGACTAATTCATTTCATACTTGAAGTTTGCACCTCCTTGCCCTTCACCTGTTTTATCCGTCCCCCCTGCCCCCTTCCCTGTGGTAAATAACAGTCTCTTGTTAGTATTTATAGGTCTGTTTATTCTTTGTTTGCTTGCTTTAGATTCCACATGTAAGTGATCTCTTATATTTGTCTCTCTATGAATGATTTTGCTTAGCATTATACCTTCTAGGTCCATCCATGTTGCTGCAAATGGCAAGATTCCCTTCTTTTTATGGCTGAGTAATATTCCACTGTTTATATATACCACATCTTCTTTATCCATTCATCTATGGATGGGCACTTGGGTTGCTTCCATATCTGGGCTATTGTAAATAATGCAATAAGTATAGATGTGCATGTATCTTTTCAAATTAGTAATTGTGTTTTCTTTGGGTAAATTCCCAGAAATGGAATTGCTGGGCCGTACACTACAAAGCAAAAACAAAAAGAGCCACAGACCAATACCCCTGATGGACATAGATGCAAAAATCCTCAACAAAATATTTTCAAACCAAATTCAAAAGTATCAGAAAGGATCATTCATCATGACTGAATGGGAATTATTCCAGGTATGCAAGGATGATACAATATCCACAAATCAATCAGTGTGAAACACCACATTAACAAAAGGAAGGATAAAAAACATGATCATCTCAATAGATGCTGAAAGAATATTTAACAAAATTCAACATCCATTCATGATAAAAACTCTGAACAGAGTGAGTATAGAGGGTCTATACCTCAACATAATAAAGCGCATATATGACAAAACCCACAGCCAACATCATACTCAATGGTGAAAAGCTGAATGTTTTTCCTGTCATATCAGGAACAGAACAAGGATGTTCATTCTCACCACTTTTATTCCACATAGTACTGGAGGTCCTAGCCATGGCGGTCAGACAAGATAAAGAGGAAAAAGGTATCCAAACTGGTAAGGAAGAAGTTAAACTGTCACTGTTTGCAGATGACATGATACTATATGTAGAAAACCCTACAGACTCCACCAAAAAACTATTAAAACTAATAAATGAAATCAATGAAGTTTCAGGATACGAAAATCAATATACAGATCCCTGTTGCATTTCCATACCTACTAATAATGAACTATCAGAAAAAGAAATCAAGAAAGCAACTCCATTTACAATTGCATCAAAAAGAATAAAATACCTAAGAGTAAACCTAACCAAAGAAGTAATAGACCTGTACTCTGAAAACTGTAAGACACTGATGAAATAAATTGAAGAAGACACAAAGCAATAGAAATATATCCCATGCTGATGGATAGGGAAAATTAATATTGTCAAAATGACAATCCTGCCCAAAGCAATTTTCAGATTCAAACCTCAACTTATTTCTTGTTTGCCTTCCGTATCAGGAGCCTCAAAGTCACACTTAGGCTTGATGCCAGCAACTGTCCTTAGCTAGGTTATTTGGTGTCATGTTCTCCCTTGATTTATATGCCCCTGCTTGAGAATTTATTCTTTCTTTAATGGCTCTACTGTTGATAATATTTTTGTTTTGTATTGTAAACTGCCAAATTCTTCTTGAAAATAGGTATTAAAAATAAGGTTTCTTATGACTTATGATTATCCAGATATGGAGCAATTAAATTTTGAAAAAGAAAACAAGAATTAACAATTATACTTCTTTCAAATGGTGATGCAAAACATTATGTTAAAATTATATGCAAAGACTTAATAACATTTTAATTCCAGACGCACAGAAAACAAAAGGATATTTCTATTAAGCAATAGAACATTCTCACACAATGCAAGTCTAATTCATATAAGAACAGCCACACTGCCTATAAAAATGATCTTTATTCTCCTAGCTAACCACAGAGAAGCAATAGGTACAGAAATGTCTCCCTAGCAACCAATAGCTCTAGGGAGTAGTAGAAGATAAATCATTGAAAGAATAGGAAAACACATTTCACCCTTTATTTATTTAAGGAAGAAAAATAAGAGCTGGTTAATATCTTATTAATACTGCTGTTAATAGAGGAGAAAACATTAATTTCAGTGTCACAGTGTTTTAGATTATTAGAATTATTGAAGTATACAAAATTTGCAAATGACGAATTCAAATGAAAAAATATGTAATATATGGTGTATCAGTAATCATTTGTAGAATGACTGTGAGCTGAACTTAATATTTTATATGTATGTAGATTATGCTATTCAAATAAGCAACAAGTTCAAATTTTATTTCCATTAGCTAGTCATTGAATAAGGTGTACATTAGAGAATATGGAAAGAACTTCATGCGGTATGCTTTACTTTCTTTTTAAGAGAATCTCCATCTTATTATACATAAATTTCAAGCTTAGGGAGATTGGTTCCATGTGTAATTACATCATTTCTAAAAAGTAAAAATACTGAGTTGCCTTTGAACTATACACTCCAGAGTATTCGCAGTACTGCTAATCTTTTGAGTAATAACATGGATAATTTCCTCTGCCAGCCTAAGACTATCAGGAGCACCTCAGCTTCATGCCACTGGCTTTGTCTTCCCCAGGCTCCCTAGGCAGGATCAGCTAATGCACTTCACCTCCACATCCACCTACCTTAATTCTTGAGCCAGTTATGCCCTAGCCAAGGGTGTGTCAGCAGCCTCAGCCCCACCATCTAGTGGTTTAGAGCTAATCAGTTGCTAACCCATCTTCTGATCATGCATGGGGTCGGGGATGGGTCCTCTGAACAACTGTGTATCTCTCATCCACACATCCAGCCCATCCAGTTTTGCAGCCCAGTTTTGCTTATCTAGGCCCCTTTATTTAGATCTAAAAAAGACAATTGTAATATATAACTATGTGGGAGAGAAGAGACAAATCTCTCTGGAAAATAATTCTAAATAATTAGGTACTCTACCCCCAAGGAGATAGAGCAAAGCTACCCATTCCTTAAATATGGGCTACACCTAGTGACTTTCTTGTAAAGTGTACAGTATTGAGAAGAAAAAAAAGATGAACTTCATAGTGAAGAAACCTGACACTGTCTCAGCCAGGGAACCAAAGTCAGTGTCAACAGTGATGTCATGTTGATAGTATATACCCTTGATATGATGTGAGGAACATCCCACTTTGCTTCTGTGGTCTTCCTCTCCAAAAAGGCATAGTCTCAGTCTAATTATGAAGAAAACATCTGAAAGATCCTAGTGAAGGAACATTCTACGAAATATCTAACCAGTAAGTACTCTTCAAAACTGTCAAGGTCATCATAAGGCAAGTCGGAGACACCGTCGCAACCAGTAAGAGTAAATGCAGTGTGATACCGTGGATGGGATCCTGGAACAGGGACATTAGGTAGAACCTTTAAAAATATGAATAAAATATGGACTTTAGCTAATAATAATTTATCAATATTTGGTTCATTAATTACAACAAGTAACCATATTGTAAGGTGTTAATAATAGGGGAAACTTGATATAGGGTATATAGGAAGTCTGTACTACAAAATGTCTCTAAATCTAAAAATTTTTAAAGGTTATTTTTTTTTACATATGACTAAAGCTAATGTTCAGTGAACCTTTGCTTTGTGCCAGACACTGTACTAAAAGCTCTGTATATCATCTAACTGAATGCTAAGGATGACCTTATGATATGAGTACTATTCTCATTTTGTAGATTAGAAAATTGAGACACAGGTTAAGTGGATTTCTTAAGGCCAAAATTTAGGAAATGGAGAGAGGGATTCTAGATTAACTCTAGACCACATGTCATTTTTGTCATATTTATATAACTTAACAGACATTGAGCAGAAGACAAATGTTTGTTTAGCATTTTTCCAAAACTAGCACTAATCAGATAAAATAAGCCTGTGAAGAAGAATATGGAGAAAATCCATGCTTGCCCTCAGACAAAATAAATGTACTTCTAAAGCAAAGTGAAGAATTGAAGTTTGAAAAAAGACAGAAGAAATTCAAAATGATGAATCTCATTGAAACATTAAAGAAGAGATGCTTAGACAAGATGAAACAAGTGTATGAAGTGTGTTGACTATTAAGACATATACTGTCTAACACATAAGCTAAATTGGAATTAAAATAACAGTCAAAAAATTGTAAGACAGGTGGGGAAAAAAAATCTGCAGCACCTGAACATGACTGCTCACTTACTGTCTTTCCCTCAGTTTATCCTTAGGACTAGATAGCTCTCTGATTTCAAACCATAACCTGCTGAGCTAGGGCCCTGTTACACAGTTTAACTCATATTAATCTCTTTTTCTTGAATCAAGGAGATGTGCAGCAGGGAGCAATGGAATTCATGGCCAATACTCTCAGTTGTCTGTGAATATATATATGTTACAGATTGGTGTTAATATTAAATGGATAGTGTCTTCATTTAACATTTCCCATATATCATTGTGATCTAATCTGATGAGATTGGTAGTTGAGTGTTTGACTGAAACATGGAATCATACCTTAAACAATCAATTTTTCATTAAAAAACATTGATATACTTTTACTCACCAAACTTTTGGTGTAAAAATAAGGCATTTGTTTTGCTTTTTTGCACACAGGCTTGCATAGTTTCACTGTTTGGAGTTCTACCTTAGCTTTTTGCATCAAATATACGTATTATGCGTAGTCTACAATGTTCAGCTTTGGTTCACTTAAAGTGAAACAACAAACTTCAGTTTTGTTAAATAATGGAGTTTTGATGACCTTTTCAGAATCACACAAAAGCAACAAATAGAAAGAAACAGAACCACAAACTCGTTTGACAGATCTCAAAAAGCATTTTAAATCTCAAACCAAGTGTACTGTGAAGTACAATAAAGGTAAAGAGGGATGCAGAAAGACATGAAGAGGTACAGGCTTACAGATAACCAACAAAATCAACAGAACACATTCTCCAAAGTGCTTATCCTCAGGAGCAAAATAAACAATTCATAGTTTGTAACAAATTCAGGGTGGTGCTTCCAGTCTAACATAAAGGAGAAACAGGATATTAGAGAACCCAAGGAATCACATGTTTTTAGGAAGCATGTTTTTAGGAAGCAGTATGCTGGTGACGCCGAAATGAAAAAAGATTGAGTTCTTTGTCTTGTAACTGAGCTTAGATGACAGAAGAGAAGTAAAGATGATAGCCTATAATCCACACACACACACACACACACACACAGTTTTTTGATATGAGAACTTTTTTGGCTTGTAGAGCGGGCCTAGATCCAGCCCAGTATACTCTACTGCAAAAATTTGGTCCAGGAGGTATTTGATTCAAAGATGGTCAAAATTTTAAAAAGAGTCGGGGAGGGGAGCATATAATGTTAATGGGTTCTGTGCCAAGGGGGAGATCTGGAGCGCTGCACTAGAAATTGGATAAGATGAAGTCTTACTTTTCAGTTACCCTTTTGTAATTTTTAAATTCAAAAGAAATTTAGTGCAATAAGAAAAAGAATAGCGGCTTTGAAAAAAAGTCATTTAAACTTTTGCAAGAAATCCGAGTATAAATCCTTTCGGATATTTTGAACTCTTTTTTTTTATCCAATTTCTTCTGGTGACTTTCCTTTACCAAGCCTTTCACAAAGCCATTCAGCTTATAGAAACAACTTTTCCTTTGCATTCATATTTCATTGGTTATGTTACATTTACTTATATCATTACAATAATATAACTGGCATAACAAGTTTAGAAACAAATACAGTTGACTCAGTAAGCAAAAAGTTCAACTGATAGGACTAGAAGCATGTAAGTGATCTAGAAAGTGGTCTGCTAACTACAAAGATTCAGTGTACTATATAGGTTTAATGTATTTTAGAGGAAAAACAAAATAATGCTTGTTGACAGATTTATCAAGTGGACCTAGGAAATTACCTTAAATATAAATATATGTTCATATCATGTTCCTATTGCCTCTGAATTATTCTCTAGAATAGTTATATATATTTTTTAATCTTAATTTTATTCAAAAAATACTTTTTGAGCTCCTGCTATGTACCTCAAGAATAGAAGCAAGTGAAAGTAAATATTTCATCACTACTTGTTGAAAGTAAAGCAGTATTAATAATATGTTATTTGTGATTTTATTTATGATATGCTGAATAACCTCTATCAGTACAGAAGATTTAAGTGAAAGAATTTAATTACATTTACTTGCAGCATGAATATATTTAAAACTCTTCAGACACCTAAGGTTGTTTTAAATTGTTATATTTATTTTACTTTATTGTATGTTTGATAAGGAAAAAATATTTTTTACTATTGTTAAATTTATTGTTGCTGTTTTATCTTGAAGCTGCCAGAAAAAATTATAATGGACTACTACGAGAAGTATAAGCCTAGAATGAATGAGCTGGAAGCTTTTAATATGGTAAATCTCAGAATTTAACATATTAAATTGAATATGTTGCTAGACTTGAATACGGTACTATTAACTTTTATTTTGGGGCCAACCAATCTAGGTAGTTTTTCTCTTTCTGCAGAAAAAACTGTTTTGGATCATTTCCTATTTCAAAACTATATGAGGTGTCAGTAATGTAATAAAGAGAACACATGATTGATTTCTCTTAAAATGTATTATAAACACCCAGAAAGCAGTCTCAGAGTTCTTTGAACACATACTGGTATCAATGCAGTTATTTCACAGGCATTCCTTTTAATGACTTACATTCTTAGTAGCTTAAAAGCTTTCTATCACATATGTACGATGGCTTTTGGATTCTACCTCAAAGTCACTCAAAGGACATTCTTTTCCTATTATTATTAAAGAAAACCTTTGGATCTCTGCAGTGTTAATTTTCTTAGATGTACATTGGGTGGTGGAGATTCGGCCCTATATAAATTTTCTGTAGATACATTTTCTTAAACACAAATGTTAAGCTAGTTGTTTGGTTTTTAAAGTTTCACCATCTACCTCACTCTTTTAGTTGAAAGTTGTTCTGGCTCCTTGTATAGAGACACTGATTCTTCTGGATCGACTTTGCTACCTTAAAGAACAGGTAAATTATGTTATTTGTAAATGAGTAACAGTTGTCTTTATTAAATCTAGTAATATGGATCCACACATGTCTAAGATAAGATTCTTTGACATACAGCTAGTAAGATAATTTTTCTCATTATATTTTCCACGTTTAAATATTCATTCCATCTCCTTTTAAATATAAACATATGTGTGACAGATGTTTTCAACAAAACTGCTATAATGAAGTTTATGTTCTTTTAATTGTATGGCAATTACTATACGGTAGGCAGTGAACACCATATGTATAGTTAAAATTAATGAAGGCCAGACATAAAAGATATATGTATGTTTCATTTTGTAAGAATTCACCTTTTACTTCACTTGGATTTTTGGACATATTCATTCTGTGATATAGAAACTTCTTTCTGATCAATGAAAATTGCTTCTGTTTTTTTTACCATCTTATTTATTTTATGTTGCAGACAAAAATATTTTTTTTTTTACTATTTTTAGGAAAAATATTTTTTGCAGATTCTACTCTGAGCTGTGATCAAAATAAAGTTTTCTGAACTGTTTAAATTAAACGTATTCATGGATTCAGCATTATGTTTCCACTATAATTATTTTAACAACTTTGTTTGATTATATTGGGAGGTTTACTTTCTTCTTTTTAAATAGGTTACTTGAAATAAATGAATTTTAGTAAATGTTTGTTTTTGTTCCAATTTGTATTTTTATGAAAAAAGACAATTTTTAAATATTTAGAGAATCATTTATTAGAATGAGCTACCAACTAACTCAAAATCACCGGAAAGCATTGGTTCCCAAATTGGTAGGTAACAGAACCAGGCCTATTTTACTAGGTACTCATCATTTCCCTTTACAAAACAATTTGACCTAAATAAAACAGTTTGCACAAAGATTAAAGATTTGTAATGAAGTGATAGAAATCATATAAATGTTAATGTTAATATTTTAAATAATATTTAATTATAGAAGTAATACATATTTATGTTAGAAAACTTTAAATGAAGAATATAAAAAAGAAAATTAAAAGTAGTGATAATCCCACCTTTCAGCACTATTAAATTTTTGGTATATTTCCTAGTACTTCTGTCTAATATATATGTGTTACATGTATATGTATAACCACATTATTTCTACTTTAATTAAAACTGGAATCAAATTATGAATGTGGTTTCTCATCTAATTTGTTTCACTTATTTTATGTAGAATTTTCCCATCTCCTTAAATATACTATAAAGCTGAACAGTGTTTCATCGCATAATAATTTATTTCATACTCAACTGTTACTGGACACTTCCAGTTTTTCACAATCGTAGCAGAGCAACTTGTAGTTCACTCCCTATGCACATTTTTATTTCCTCAGCATAAATTCCTGAAGGTGGAATTATAAATGTTAATTTTATTCAACAAAGAATAATATTGTTTCATATAGTTATTTTTTACATAGTTTCTAATATTATAATATATAGTCTAACTCATCTCTCATTTTTATCTTCAACAAATTATTGTATATTTAAATCACTTATCATTTTGCAGGAAGATATTGCATGGTCTGCACTTGTGAAGCTGTTTGATCCTGTGAAATCTCCCAGATGTTATGCTATTATGGCTCTGAAGAAGCAGCAATGATTTTAGTTGAGGAAGGTATTAGATGCATCTGTTTGTAGAACCTGTTGCTAATTTTGCTTTTTCTAAATATATATGTTGTGTTATGTAAATATTTGAAAAACATTGCTATATATTTTAAGTAAACAATAAAGTAATAGCTAACAACAAAATGCCATAATCCATTTTTCCATTGATAAATTGCATATTACTAAAATAAGAACTCATGAAAATATTATAAGTGATTGACCTACATTCCTCAGTTAGTAGGTCAATAGAATGTAATCTGAGCTTTGTTTCCTGTTTCAGTATTTGAGACTCTTGATATTTGCTACATACCACATTTTGATTTTTATTGACTTAACAACAGATGAAAAGTTTAGGTGTAGATAACAGTAAAATTAGTTGGTACAGAAGGTCATTTGTGTGTTCCTCCACATTTTAGAAGGGTTTTTCATGTTATCAGGAGGGAAAAAAATCAACATTTAAAGAGAAGAAAAAACCAGGAATCAGGCCAGAAATAAAAGTGCCTGATATAAAGCATATTTTACACTGTGTTTTAATCTAAGTTACAGGAAGAAAAAATATATGCCCTTAAAGGAATATGCATCTTATAAGGGATATATTCACGTTAAGAATTCTTGAGGCTATTTATTGTAGGAAAATAAAGGAATGGGTTGCATTTAATGAAATTACCTTGTGTTCCGTAAAACGCCAAGGCAAGAAGAGCAAGATTTAATGAGCTAAGGCCAGTACTCTGCCCAGTATGGTACAGATTCCTTTCATTAGCAGAAAATTTGAGGTTTCTGATATACACAGAAGAGATGGACAGTTGTGAAAAAGCTTCCTTGATGCTCAGCTAGGGATGGTATAAAATTCTACTAACAGAAAAAATATCTGCTTTCCAAAATTTTGGAAATGTATCTGCAAATAAGAAGAATAATGTTTTGCTTTGGGTTGGAGTATTGAGTTTGCAGCCAGTATACATGTGAATGGTCAGATACTCTGAATATAGCTATATTTTGAAATGCTGGGAAAATTAGGCTTTTTTTTAAGCTTTTAATTCTGGAAAATGTCAAACATGTCCAAAAGTGGAGAGTTGAGTCTAATGAATCTGCATGTATTCATCCCAAAACTTAATAATAATTATCAATGTTTTACTAATCTTGTTGCATCTGAACATACGTGAGCATTGACACATACCACACACACACATACACACACACACATACCCCCTGAAGAATTTTAAAGCAAATCTCAGCCAGATTGTTATTTCACATAAATATGTTAGTATATATTTCTAAGACAAGGTTTTGCTTTTCCATAATATCTACTACTTGTACTCATTTACATTTCCATGATTGGCTCAAAAAGTCTTTTATACCCATTTGTTCAATTCAGAATCAAAACAGGGTTTCACACATTTGCATTTGGTTGCAGTGTCCCTTCAGGATGTTTATCTTACTTTCAGCAAAAAGCAAAAGAATATAGTATTTTGTAGGACTGGGTCTTTATACACATGAATCCTCATTGCAATGTTTGTGGACTCTGATTTCCCAAAAACTGCTCTTTGAGAATTCATCTTACAGTCAAGCTAAAGAATGTGGTGCATTGATGGCAACACTCATTCTGACACTTAACTTTTTGGGTGAGCTAATGCAAGACTGTTAATCTCAGAGCCTTGAGAGAAGGGGAAAAAGATGGTGGTGTGAGTCTGTGGAAATCTCCTCCCAAAACCACATATATATTGAAAATACAGCAAATACAACTATTGCTAAAAGAGTGACCAGAAGTAACAGTACACCAGCCAGTCTACATCTGGGAGAAGTCAACAGCTCACGGAAAAGGGTAAAGTAAAAAGCCATGACCCGGTGGGACCCAAGCACTCCCCGCACCCCAACTCACTGGAGGGAGGAAAAGAATCAGAATGGGGAGGAAGTGGAAGCACAGGACTGCTAAATACCCAGCCCTAGAAATCTACCCCAGGAGCATGGACCCACATGGCATGGTGCTCTGGAGATTGGAGGGGCTGAAAGGCAGAGTCTGAGACTAAGACTATGAACAGGATCTCACAATCAGCTGCCCTGGAACAAAAGAAAAGCAGGTGCTTTAAGAGACCTCTCAATGGTCAGAGCGCTGATAGGGGGGTAAGGGTTTGGGAGAAGGAACAGGTGGACAAAATCATCCTGGCACACTCAGCCCAGCAGGCTAGGAAATTTCAGGAGCTTCACATGCCCAATACCCCTGGTTGGCAATGCAGCCCAAAGGGCCCTCACCACGATAAGGAGCCTGCCATTCCTTCCTCCCCACCAGCACCTATGGGCAAACTGGCTGTCCCCACCATTGCTGCAGACCAGCCAGAGGGCAGTGCTGCCTCCAGCAACTACACAGCTTAATGCAAAGGCTTCTTGCTGCATGTAACTAACCAGCCCAGATCCAGAGGCTGCTCCCTGTATGCAGTTTACCAGCACAAACAGCAGAGATGGGTGCTGAGACCAGGAGCCATGAAGGGGCTTTGTTCTTGTGGCAAAAACTGCGCTGCTGGCCTGCAAACCCTGCCATCTCCCTAGGCCATCCCAAGGGACACCCTGCCCACAGCAGTCTAGGGGATTAACCCAGAGGCCGATCCCTGTATGTGGTTAATGGCACAGACAGAGGAGACAGGCTCGGCGACTGGCAAGCAGGAAGGGACTTTGTCCTCCCAGCTGACACCCATGCCACTCGCCAGCAACCAGTCCCATAGCTCCAGGACTATGAAAGGGCAGAAGAACCTGGTTCAGTCCAAAATCCCTCAAACGCCAGACAGAGGGTTCAGTGAGACTGAAATCACCAACCTTCTTGAAAAAGAATTCAAAATAAAAGTCATAAGCATGCTAATGCAGCTACAGAAAAATATTCAGGAGCTAAGGGATGAATTCAGGAGGGAGATAACTGAAATGAAACAAACAATGGAGGGATTTAAAAGGAGATTAGGTGCGGTATAGGAGGCTGTGAATGGAATAGAAATTAGAGAACAGGAATATAGAGAAGCTGAGGCAGAGAGAGAAAAAAGGATCTCTAGGAATGATAGAATATTAAGAGAACTGTGTGACCAATCCAAACGGAACAATGTTCACATTAAAGGGGTACCAGAAGAAGAAGGGAGAGAAAAAGGGATAGAAAGTATCTTTGAAGAAGTAATAGCTGAAAACTTCCCCAATCTTGGAAAGGAAATAGTCTCTCAGGCCATGGAAGTCCACAGATCTCCCAACACAAGGAACCCAAGGAGGACAACATCAAGACATATAATAATTAAGATGGAAAAGATCAAGGACAAGAACAGAGTATTAAAAGCAGCTAGAGAGAGAAAAAAGATCACCTACAAAGGAAAACCCATCAGACTATCATCAGACTTCTCAGGAGAAACCTTACATGCCAGAAGGGAGTGGCATGATATAGTCAATGCAATGATACAGAAGGACCTCAAACCAAGAATACTCTACCCAGCAAGATGATCATTAAAATTTGAAGAAGGGATTAAACAATTCCCAGATAAGCAAAAACTGAGGGAATTTACCTCCTACAAAAGATATCTCCAGTGTATTCTAAAGGGGCTGTTCTAGATGGAAGTGTGCCTAAGGCTAAATAGCTGTCACCAGAGAAAATAAAACCACAGCAAAGGAAGTAGACCAACTAAATACTAACCAAATGCAAAATTAAATCAGCTAACCACAAGGGATACACAAAGTACAGAATATGACACCTAATATATATGAGTGGAGGAGGAAGAAAAAGAAGTGAGAGAAAAAAAATCTTCAGACTTTATTTATAATACAGTAATAAGTGAGTTAAGGTAGACTGCTAGATAGTAAAGAAGCTGCCCTTGACCCTTCGATAGCCACGAATCCAAATCCTGCAATGGCAATAAGTACATATCTATCGATAATCACCCTAAATGTAAATGGACTGAATGTACCAATCAAAAGACATGGAGTTACAAAATGGATAAAAAAGCAAGACCCATCTATATACTGCCTACAGGAGACTAACTTCAAACCCAAAGATGCACAGTCTAAAAAAGTGAAGTGATGGAAAAAGATATTTCATGCAAACAATAGGGGGAAAAAAGCAGGTGTTCCAGTACTTTTATCAGATGAAATAGACCTCAAAACAAAGAAAGTGACAAGAGACAATGAAGGACATTACATAATGATAAAGGGGTCAGTCCAACAAGACGATATAACCATTATGTATAAATATCTATGCACCCAATGCAGGATCACCTACATATGTGAATCAAATACTGACAGAATTAAAGGGGAAAATAGAATGCAATGCATTCATTTTAGGTGACTTCAACACTCCACTCACTCCAAAGGACAGATCAACCAGACAGAAAATAAGTAAGGACACAGAGGCACTGAACAACACACTAAAGCAGATGGACTTAACAGACACCGACAGAACATTCCACCCAAAAGCAGCAAGATATACATTCTTCTCAAGTGCACATGGAACATTTTCCAGAATAGCCCACATACTAGGCCACAAAAAGAGCCTCAGCAAATTCAAAAAGATTGAAATTGTACCAACCAACTTCTCAAATCACAAAGGTATAAAACTAGAAATAAATTGTAGGAAGAAAACAAAAAGGCTCACAAACACATGGAGGCTTCACAACATGCTCCTAAATAATCAATGGATCAATGACCAAATAAAAACAGATAAAGCAATATACAGAGACAAATGAAAACAACAGTGCTATGCCCCAACTTATGTGGGACGCAGCAAAGGCAGTTCTAAGAGGAAAATATATAGAAATCCAGGCCTATTTAAAGAAGGAAGAACAGTCCCATATGAATAGTCTAAATTCACAATTACTGAAACTGGAAATAGAACAAAGGAGGCCAAAGTCAGCAGGAGGGACATAATAAAGATAAAGCAGAAATAAATAAAATTAAGAAGAATAAAACAATAGAAAGAATCAATGAAAGCAGGAGCTGGTTCTTTGAGAAAAGAAAATAGATAAACCCCTAGCCACACTTATCAAGAAAAAAAGAGAGTCTACACACAAAAAGAGAATCAGAAATGAGAAACGAAAAATCACTATGGATACCACAGAAATACAAAGAATTATTAGAGAATACTATGACAAATTATATGCTAACAAACTGGATAACCTAGAAGAAATGGACAACTTCCTACAAAAATACAACCTTCCAAGACTGACCCAGGAAGAAATAGAAAATCTGAATAGACCAATTACCAGCAATGAAATTGAATTGGTAATCAAAAAACTACCCAAGAACAAAATTCCCAGACCACATGGATTCACCTCTGAATTTTATCAGACATTTAAAGAAGGCAGAATACCCATTCTCCTTAAAGTTTTTGAAAAAACAGAAGAGGAGGGAATACTTCCAAACTCATTCTATGAAGCCCAAATCACTCTAATATGAAAACCAGGCAACAACACCACAAGAAAAGAAAACTACAGACCAATATCCCTGATGAACATAGATGCAAAAATACTCAACAAAATATTAGCAACCGAATTCAAAAACAATACATCAAGAGGATCATACATCGTGATCAGTTGGGATTCATCCCAGGGATGCATGGATGATACAACATTCAAAAACCCATCAACATCATCTACTATATCAATAAAAAGGACAAAAATCACATGATCACCTTCATACATGCTGAAAAAGCATTTGACAAAATCTAGCACCCATTCATGATAAAAACTCTCAACAAAATGGGTATAGAGGGCAAGTACCTCCACATAGTAAACAACATATCAAGACAAACCCACAGCCAACATACTTAACAGCAAGAAGCTGAAAGCTTTTTCTTTAAGATCGGGATTAAGATAAGGATGCCCAGTCTCCCCGCTTTTATTCAACATAGTTCTGGAGGTCCTAGCCACGGCAATCAGACAACACAAAGAAATAAAAGGCATCCAGATTGGTAAGGAAGAAGTTAAAATGTCACTGTTTGCAGATGACATGATATTGTACATAGTAAACCCTAAAGAATCCACTCCAAAACTACTAGATCTAATATCTAAATTCAGCAAAGTTGCAGGATACAAAATTAATATACAGAAATGTGTTGCATTCCTATACACTAATGATGAACTAGCAGAAAGAGAAATCAGGAAAAGAATTCCACTCACAACTGCATCAAAAAGAATAAAATACTTAGGAATAAACCTAACCAAGGAAGTGAAAGACCTATGCTCTAAAAACTACACTCATGAGAGAAATTTAAAAAGATCCTAATAAAGGGAAACACATCCGTGCTCATGTATAGGAAGAATTAATGTTGTCAAAATGTCCATCCTGCCTAAAGCAATCTACAGATTCAATGCAATTCCTATCAAAATGCCAACAGCATTCTTCAATGAGCTAGAACAAATTGTTCTAAAATCCATAGGGAACAACAAAAGACCCCGTATAGCCAATGCAATCCTGAGAAGGAAGAATAAAGCTGGGGGATACACTCCCCAACTTCAAGCTCTACTACAAAGCCACAGTAATCAAGACAGTTTGGTGCTGGCACAAGAACACACCCATAATCAAATGGAACAGACTAGAGAGCCCAGATAGAAACCCAACCATATATGGTCAATTAATATACAATAAAAGAGCTATGGACATAGAATGGGAAAATGACAGCCTCTTCAACAGCCGGCATTGGCAAAACTGGACAACTACATGTGAAAGAATGAAACTGGATTACTGTCTAACTCCATACACAAAAGTAAACTCGAAGTGGATCAAAGACCTGAATGTAAGTCATGAAACCATAAAACTCTTAGAAGAAAACATAGGCAAAACTCTCTTGAATATAAACATGAGCAAGTTTTTCATGAAAATATCTCCCCAGGCAAGGGAAACAAAAGCAAAAATTAACAAGTGGGACTATATCAAGCTAAAAAGCTTCTTTACAGCAAAGGATACCATCAGTAGAACAAAAAGGTGTCCTACAATACTGTAGGGAGAATATATTCATAAATGACATATCCAATATGGGGTTGACATCCAAAATATAAAAATAGCTCATGCACCTCAACACTCAAAAAGCAAATAACCCGATTAAAAAATGGGCATAGGATTCTACAAAGAAGAAATTCAGATGGCAAGCAGGCACATGGAAAGATGCTCCACTTCGCTAATCATCAGAGAAATGCAAATTAAAACTACAATGAGATATCACCTCACACCAGTTAGGATGGCCAACATCCTAAAGACAAACAACAACAAATGCTGGCAATGATGTGGAGAAAGAGGAACCCTGCTACACTGCTGGTGGGAATGTAAATTAGTTCAACCATTGTGGAAAGCAGTATGGAGGTTCCTCAAAAAACTCAAAATAGAAATACCATTTGACCCAGGAATTCCCCTCCTAGGAATTTACCCTAAGAATGCAGGGCGCAGTTTGAAAAAGACATATGCACCCCTATGTTTATTGCAGCACTATTTACAATAGCCAAGAAATGGAAGCAACTTAAGTGTCCATCAGTAGATGAATTGATAAAGAAGATGTGGTACATATACAAAATGGAGTATTATTCAGCCATAAAAGAAAACAAATCCTACCATTTGCAACAACATGGGTGGAGCTAGAGGGTATTATGCTCAGTGAAATAAGCCAGACATAGAGAAACAAGTACCAAATGATTTCACTCATCTGTGGAGTATAATAATAAAGCAAAACTGAAGGAACAAAACAGCAGCAGATTCACAGAAACCAAGAATGGACTAACAGTTGCCAAAGGGAAAGGGACTGGGGAGGGTGGGTGGGAAGAGAGGGATAAGGGGAATAAGGGACATTACGATTAGCACACATAACATGGGAGGTGCACATATAACATGGGGAGGGGCACGGGGAAGGCAGTATAGCACAGAGAAGACAAGTAGTGACTCCATATAGCATCTTACTATGCTGATGGACAGTGTCTGTCATAGGATATGTGGTGGGGTCTTCATAATGTGGGGAATTTGGTAACTACGATGTTGCTCATGTGATTGTATATCAATGATACCTTAATAAAAAAAAGCATCAGAAGTATTAAAAAAATAATAATAATAATTTCACAGCCTCATTTTTAGAGTGAGGTTTTACTGAATGTTCATTTTATAAACACTTATTAAATGCCTACCATATGTCAGAGAGTATGCTAGGCACTGTCAGTGTGGAGATAAACATAACATTGAAGAGCTCACAATCCAGTGAGGAAGACAGTAAAATCACTAATTATAATTATTTATTCTATAATGACTGTATAGGGCTAAGAGGGTCAGGGCATGGGGATTCTCGGGGTATCTTCAAATTGATAGACTTTGGGGGAAGAAGGACTCAGTTATATTAATACCACAGTTTAGATTCGTGTTAGTTAAATTGATTTGTGTCCTTGCATAAGTCACTTTGCTATTCCATGTTCCTCAGTTTTTTTTTGGTATCATTAATCTGCAATTACATGAGCAACATTATGATTACTAGACTCCCCACATCAAGTCTCCCCCACCAACCCCATTACAGTCACTGTCCATCAGCATAGTGAGATGCTATAGAATCACTGCTTGTCTTCTCTGAGTTGTACCGCCCTCCCCGTGCCCCCCCCCCGCTACATTATGTCTGCTAATCATAATGCCCCCTTTTCCCCCTTGTCCCTCCCTTCCCACCCATCCTCCCCAGTCCCTTTCCCTTTGGTAACTGTTAGTCCATTGGGTTCTGTGAGTCTGCTGCTGTTTTGTTCCTCAGTTTTCTCGTCTGTAAAAAGAACATAAGAATAGAATAATGTTAAGATTAAAGGATTAAATATATGTTACTGAACTCCCCCCAGCATATCTCCAGGCAACTTGTTAATAAAGTAATATTAAGTTTATTAGAACTCTGCAATAGTCGAGAACTCTGCCTTAACAGTCCACAGTCCCTGAAGGGAGAAGGGAGGATAGTAAAGGATTTGCAACTCTGGGCTCAGGTGGTTTAAGGTGACTCTTTTAAGGTGGAGAACAGACAAATTAGGAACAGTTGGTGACATAATAGTATTATGATTAGTATCTGTAGCAAGGCAGGGGTCTTGAAGCAAGTCTTGATAAGTAAACCTGCTTCATAAATGAACTCTTTGCCAAGATGAGCAGATTGTCTGAGACAAATTGATAAATAGGAATTTCCTCAAAAAAAAATGAAGTTATTTATTAGTTTACAGGTTTATCTTTTCTGGGCAGAGTTTTGCTGTAACAAACAAATAAATCAGGTTGACACAGGTGTTCTCAGTTCTTAAACCCCATACCTCTGTCATATTGATGCAGCTCGTTGTAGTTCTCAATGTAAAGCACTTAATTCCTGGTACATAATGCATAATTTAAAAAAATAGTTGTGTTTATTAAATTCCCTAGAGGGATAGAAATGGAAACTTAACCATATTTAGAACATAAATGTATTCTAAATTCTAATCAAACAATTTACAAATGGATTTTTAGTGTTCCATTTCAAAATCTGGGGAATTGTCCACATTTGAGAGTGAATTGTTGGATAAAGCATATTACCTTATGTTCAGTAGTTAAGATTTACAGTAATTTTGCTTGTTGAGATAATATATTATAAGATTAGTATTTCTAGGATAATTTCTAATAACGATTACTCTGTATCTGTAGATATAAATGTAGATACAAACTTTTACAAAAAGCCTTTCCACACTGCATGCATCTGAAGATTGTTCTTTTATTTGTGGTTCTAAGCACTGTCCATAATACTTTTATTTATTAGTGGTAATATTTTTATTATTATTAACCCCTTTTAACAAACATTGTTACTTCAGAGTGTTGGCATGAAGTTGTTTCATTCTTTCCTAGGTGGCTGTGAGCTAAATTGACTGCTCTTTTTAATTTCTGTCCTAGCTTTCTGCTTCTGTTCTCCATTCTTTTTTTTCTTTTTCAAAATACATGGAAACATTTTGTTTAAATCTCAACTTCAGTTAATTTTTCTAAAGCTATTAGTAATATTGTTGCCATGAATTCTTTGTAAATGCAAATGTAGCCCAGAGATATGCTGTTAAAGTAAATGCAGGTGGACAGGCTTCTAATCTTAACTTCACTATTGGTGATTCTGCCTTAATTACTATTATACTAATAGTAATATAATGTTAATATTAATATCAGGAGGATATTGGTAGAATTGGTCAAAGAACACATATGAGGCTGTGTATAACTTCTATAAAAGGACTCCACTCTTACCCTGTGGATGTGTAAACGGATTGCATTTCTGAACAGTCATTTTCACACCCAGCACTCAACACAGTGCCTACAACATAAAATGCTGCTGATGAGTATTTGCTAAATGAATGTGTCAGTCTGCAAAGTGTCCTATAGAAGGTAGTGTCTGAGGATTTCTATCTTCATAAACTAAAAAGCATTGATTTTTACATATACTTTTTAGCACTGTCCTAAGGATTTTACATGTGTTAAGTCATGTAATCCTCACAAAAACTCATGAAATAAGTTCTATCATTAACCCCATTTTATAGATTAGGAAACTGGCAGAAATAAATATTAATCTTCTCTGAAAAAAAAAATAATTCTAGGCTTCACATTATTTCTACAAACAACCTTGCAAATACATTGTCTGGCACACTAGAAAAAATTATCCAAAATAGGGAGGTTGAAAAACAAGAAAAACTACAGGATAGAAACAGACCCATAGGGCTTCCATATATTTCAGTTATGAGACAGAATCGTTAAAATAGTCATTCTTACTAAGCTGAAAGAGGTGAAAGAAAAGACAGAATTTCAGCAGAGAATTGGAAACTAAAGAAGTAAAAACAGGAAATTCTAGAAGTGAAAAAAACACTAAAATTAATAATTTAGTAGATGGGTTTAATAGAAAAAGGCGAAAGATTTATGCGATCTGAAGAGAAACCAGAGTATATGATGGGTTTAATAGAGATGACACACAGCTGAAGTGCAACTTAGGGAACCACAAGGAAATTCTGAAATAAATATCCAGACCAAAGCATGTGAGATACAGGGATAGGGAAAAATCGGAAGGCAGGATAAGAAACAGAGAATACACTGAGAAAGTCTAACATACATATAATTGGAGTCCCAGAAGACAAGAAAGAGAGAATGGGAGAGCTAATATTCATGGAGATAAAGGGCTAAGAATATTCTTAAACTAGAAAAAGAATCAAACCCCAGATTCAAGAAGCAAAACTTTATAAAGTATATATATATATATATATATATATATATATATATATATAAACACATACATATATGTAGACCTATATTAAAACTGCTGAAAACCAGAAGCAACAAAAAAGTATAAAAAGTCCAGAAGATAAAAAAAACACATTACATACAAAGACCTAACTATTGATTTTGACAGTGGACTTCTCAAAAAAAACAATAGATGCTGGAAGACAATTAAATAATACCTCCAAAGCACTGAAAATGACTGCTAAAAGAATTCTGTGCCCAGTAAAAATATCCTTCAAGAATTAAAGTGAAAGAAAGATAGCTTCAGACAAATAAAAATAGATTTTTCAACAGCAAATCACACTAAAGGTGTTCTTCAAGCAGGAAGATTATCTTGGGGGATTGGAAGTGAAAGAAAGGTAAGTCAACAAAAAGGTTATATAATAGAGAGATTTTCAGGTAAATATTGATTATATATAACAATAATAAGGTCTGGTGGAAACAATAGTACTAAGGTCTGATGGGAGTTAAAAAATATATGCAATAAATAATCAAAACCAGTAGCAGACAGGAGAAAGTAATAAATGGAGTAAAAATATTTTAACAAGGTCCTTTCATTGAACAGGAAGAAAATAATTTAAAAATTACTATCAGAATTTGTTAAGTTAGGGTTGAGTATTAATATGCAAAGGTAATCACTGGAAGACTCATAAAGAATGTAAGTTCCATGACAATAGAAGGAAAAGAATGAAATGATACTCTTACAGGACCACCTCAAGAGTGAGCAGAACCATGAGCAAATCTTTCTTCGCAGGATGCCTGTCCACATGATGTGAATCACCCCAAATTAGCTGTCAGTACCATCTGGCAACCCAGTCTTGCAGCATCCCATGGGAGGAATACAGTGCCGCCCAGAAGGAGCAGTCTGCTTACCTGGCTGCCCGCTTGGAACTGTGGCCCAGCCAAGGGTTCCAGGTTGACTTCATAGGAACAAGTCTCAGAATTTGCGCGGAGATCTGATTGAGCCCACAGTGGGGTAGAGGGTGGGAAGGGAGTGACCCAAAAGGGACAAATGAGCATTAGGACCCAAGCAATTTCCAGTTGGGACTCGGGCTGCCCCGACCAAATGACACTGTCAACCCTGATGGTTCCAAACACCAGAGAGGACTCCAAAGTGCAGGGACGCCTGAGCTGTGGGGTCCAGAACAGGGGCTATGCTTATTCAGGTCTAACTGTAAAACTGATTTTCAATCTCTTTAAAAAAAGTCGGGGGTGGGGATTGCAGGGAGAGTTATAAAAGAAAAAGAAGCATTGAATAGGTGGGACATATAGAAAGCAAACAATATAGGATAGTAGACATAAACCCAGATATATCAGTAATTCCATTAAATGTAAATTAAATGCTTCAATTATAAACCAAAGATTAACTTACTGAAAAAAAAAAAGCCCAGCAATATGCTGGTTAGAAGAGACATATCTGAAACATAAGGGTACAAAAAGTTCAAAATTAATGTGAAGAAAAAAGGCATTTGCAGATACTGTTCAAAAGGAGGCTGTATCAATATCAAAGTGTATTTTAATGCCAGGCAATTGTATTTCATTAATCACGTAATATTATAATTAATAATATTATGTTAAGATCACAAAATAGGCAAATTCAGCACAGCTACAGATAAATCCACAATCATGCTGTGGGCATTTTCATGTTCCCATCTATCTGATAGAAAAAGCAAACAAAATTGTTAAGATACAAGATTTGAACAATCAAATAAGTAAAACTGACCTAATGGACAAATATAATAAATAATGTAATAAAAATAGAAAATTTTTCAAGCACACATGGAATTTTTACAAAATTGACCATGTGCTGGCTTTAAAGTAAATTTCAGTAAATTTTTAAAAATTGAAGTCATATATAGCCTCTGACCACAGTGCACATAAGCTATAAATTGTTTTAAATATAAGTAGAAAATTACCATACGCTTCTAATTTAAGAATTGACATCTAATAATTTTTGAATCAAAGAAATCACAGTGGAAATCAAAATATTTTGAATAATAAAAATGATTGAATTGTAATGAAAAATACACATCAAAACTTGAGCTAAACCGTGCTATAAGAAAACTTTATCTTTGAACACATTAGAAAAGAAAAAGACTGACAATCAAAAGATTAATAGTTAGGAAAGAAAAACATGCAGATAGATGATTAACACCTCCAAAAGTTGGTTCTTAAATAATTAATAAAATTGACACAACTCTGGCAAGACTAATCATTTTTTTAAAAAAAGGAAGAACATTTTGAAATAACCAATATCAAGAATATAGAAGGAAATATCACTATAGCTCCTACAAAATTTAGAAAGGTAATAAGAATATTATGAGCAACTTTATGCTGACAAATTTGAACTTTTTTATGAAACAGAAAATTTCTCAAAAAAATAAAAATTTGCCAAAACTGCCTCAAGAAGAAAAATAAAACATACATAATCTATAACTGTTAAATTGAATCTGCAATTAATCCTTGATTAATTCCCTACATCTCAATGAAAGTACTTTGTGGAAGTTGCATATAATTCAACCACTCTCTGTTAGTTTGCCACTATGTGACTAAGACTGTGCTAGGCGGTAAAGGTTCGGGAGAAAGATTTAAAAGTACGATTTTTCTTGATCTTCAGGAGTTTATAATCCATTCATTAAAACATATAGATGAGGCATATAGAAAAGTTAAGATTTAGATAATGACATGTGGGAGGAGAAAAAGAAAGTGTCTTCATAAACACACAATCCTTTACTTAGAACTGTGTCGTAGACTGCTCACTTCTCTCCCATTCTCCCCCATAATCATAGTTTCCTTTAGGTTGTTTTTAGATATAGTCAGAGTGGCCTGCTCTCATGGAGGAGGGCTGCTAAAGAACTAATCTGCTATGTGAAATATGTGCTCTAGCTGAGCTGGGACCAAAGGAGCTGAATCTCCAAACCGCCCCAGATGGTTTGTACTCAGCCAGTGATCTTTCTGGCTGCATGTGTGGGAATTTATTAGTTGATGTCTTTATCTCAATGGATTGCCTCATTAAGTCTGCAGATGTTCTGTCAATGGAAGATCTTTTTGTTTTTTAATTGTGCTGTTTTTATTAGAATTTTTCAATATACAGTCCAGAATAAGAGAGTTAACACATTTTAGCACAGAACAAAGTAGCACATATTTAAATCTCAAGGGAGGAAGAGATTTTAACTTATGCTTAGACAGTTATGATTGGACATGTTGAGTTTTAGAAAAATAAAATATGTGAATTCCAACCTAAAATTCACCATGTTTGCTTTTCATTTGATAAACGAGATTTTGTGTGCATCGGCTAACCATGTTGAACTGATGCACATGTATTCTGAGTCAGCTGCACGCTAAGGAAGGAATCCAGTCTTCTAGTACTGCTACAACTCTTTCAATAAAATGACTTGATGGTGGTTTTCCTTTGGGCAAAGTATACTCAAAGAATGTGTTTCAAAGGAAAGATAAAACAATTCCAGATACCATTTTATTATAATAACAGACATCCCTGATGTTCTAGTGATTTCAGAATATTTCGAATTTCAGTGGACAGTGTAATTCTGTGCAGATAAACCTGTGTGATTGAAGGCACAAGGGACAGGCTTTAAATCATAAAGAAAAAATATTGGTGTTCTATTTCTATGTAAACTAATTCAACAGGACAGAACTAAAAACAAAATTGAAGGCAAAGGACAATTCACTTTTATGTATAGGATGTCAAACATCTTTCTATGTATACAAACCCTGCTTTCAAGGGATCCACATTACTGGCTTGTACTAAGTCTGAGAAGCCATCCCTTAACAACAGGTTATACTGTACTGAAGAATGATATTTAGAAGTCTTGAGGGTCAACATTTAGCAAGTAAGAACTGAAAGCTTTTGCAAGGTAAATCATTTTCTTGAGTAACTTAACTTTTCTCTTACTAAAAGAAAATACTGTTGTTTATCTTGCAAATAAACAGATTTGAAATTCTTTAAAAATATGCTTCGTATTTTAGATCTCTAGCACAGTTTCAATATCCGCTTTTGTTAATGAGATTATTGGTAATGTGTTTTCAGTCTAATAATTTGGTTGTAAATGCTTGAAGAAGAAAGGATTGCATTAAAATTGCTGCCGTTAATAGCATAGCTCCTACCTTTAAGATTAATGAAACAATAGTAAATTCAAGATCTCCTTGCCATTCATTTATTAGGAAAATTAAATCAAATCTCATGGAGTTTTTTAAATTAAGTAAATAAAGCAATGTTACAGAGCTTCTGAAGGTCATAATAGCTTAATGGAGTTACATCATACAAGCATTTAATTTTTGTCCTGATTTTTAGATTCTAACCTTTCTGTAAGATGAAAATGCTTAGAAGGGTAGGATAGCTCTTTAATTGGGGCCAAAACAGAAACGCCATCTTGGAAAGCTAAGAAGCAGAAGACCAAATCTCTGTAAGTTTTCAAAGGACAGGGTATATGTGTTTCTGGTCAAGTAAGATACATAAAGTCCAGTAAAACTTCATTGAGTATCTATGCACAGGGTGCTAGGTGCTGTCATACCTCAATTCTTGGAACACAAACTAATTCAATAACATGCATTAGGGATATAGATCCTTAGTATCAAAACAGCCATATGTACCTAAAGCAAGCAGTAACACTTAAGAATAGTTTATCTATTCTCCATTCACTCTAGAGATTTAATTGTTATCTAGAGAGCATGATAATTTGAATTCCCAACATGTGCTTACTGACTTCCCCTTTGTTCTTTCCTTTTGTCTAGTTCAATGGTCTCCATACTTCAGTGGGCCAAAGAATTAAGATATAGTACTATTCAAAACTAAATGAACAACAACAAAAAAAATGTATTATCCATTGAAATGTGTTCTCAGAGGACATACATTTAAGAATTTTCAGCTCATCATTCAGTTTTAAAATGAAAAAATTCAATAATCCCATTGACATCCCAAGTGTATTTTGTCTTTACTACTTTTGGTCATAGCTTCTATTGTCTCGTATGTATATGATGTTATAATGAGAACTTTGCAAATTAAAGTTAAAAGATGCAGCCTGATTCCACCTTTGAAAATTCGAACACTAATAATGGGATTAATTGTGACTTAATTTAGGAAGGTCAGTGAAAACGAAGAAGCTTCCTGCCCAAGGTATTATTAACTTTAATTTTAAAATAAATCTTAAGATAATTACTAATTACTAAATACTGTGTACTTAGTCATTTTGCATATCATTTAAACAAGGGTCACCAAAAGAATCAGACGGGGGTTTTTATAAAGACATCTGTTTATAAATGAAATTTGAAATAAAGCAAAATTTCAAGAATAGCCAACTAAATGGTTGTCCACGCATTGTAATGTTAAGGCAATAACGTCCTGTAAAGCTGCTGGGTATGTAGTGATGCCTAAGACTTCAACATAAGAGTTACTATTTCTTAGTTATATTTCCTAGGTATATTTCTTAGTTACCAATAACTGATCATTCTGGGCACTAGTGTGATAAATAAAAATCTTTTTATATTGGAGTCCACTCCAGTCATACACTGAGGAATAGTAGTTTCCAGTCATAGAAATAATATGGGAAGTACGATTAAGCAAGACATTCCCTGCATCCCTTCTCCTAAGGTGAGCTGAGCTTAGGGTGTTCTTACTCAGCAATGCAGTCTTGTGAACCAGCAGTGTCATCACCTGGGAGCTTGTTAAAAATGCATAATCTCAGTCCTTACCCCAAACCTGCTCAATCAAAATGGATATTTTAAGGAGATCCCAAGTACTTAATATTTGAGAAGACAGTCTTAAAGTGACTCCTCTGAGAGAGTTTTACGCCTAAGAACTCAGAAGACCCCGCCAGGCTCCATAGTGTCTGCTTCATTCCAAGGTTGGGAACATGCAGATCCCAAGGCTACTCAGCCTTGCCCTAAATGGACCCATGCTCAAGGTGGACTAAATGGACTCGTGCTCAACAGGTCTGTATCTAAGAAGATTAGATTCCCTCCCTTTAGTCACTGTAAAAGAATAAATAAAGAGGCCAGAATTTCATAAATCCCCTCTGCCTTCAGCTGACATTCTCTAACAGACATTACGCCAAGGTGACTTGCTAATAAATTTGGGGTTTAAATTGTGGAGGATTTTTTGCAACCATTTCTCACAACTATGGCTATGTCTTTTAACTGTAATGCAAATGATTTAATTTGAAAGTGAAATTTAAGAATGTGAAAATGTTCTGTATTATCTATATATACACCATAAAACTCCAACTTCTAAAACATATATATAGCAATTAGGAACAATTCCTCAAAAGGCCTTCAGACCATTTGGTGGACTCTCTGTATCATATGCTGTGCTTTTCCTGTTTTTCTCTGATTATGGTATCTTTATATGAATAAAGATAACAAACCAGTTGGCATTGGAATTTGTGCAGAATTTATTAAGAAAATCAAGAGATACAGTGAATCTGTTGAGGCAAACAAATCAAGTTCCTGGGCTAAAGCTCAAATTGCCTTAACATACAAGCTGTCATTTTTACAAATCCATGAAAAATGAGTGAGGAATTTGGTGCTTGAAAAATAGTCACGCCATTTAAAAATCTTTTTTTCTAAAAAAATGAAGAAAACATGGTTAAATTACTCATATTTCCAGCACTGAGTAGTTATTTTCAGTGGATCCAAATGCACACATTGTTTATGCTTGCCTTAACAGTCAACATTTCATCTTATACTTGGCCTCTTTTACTTTAATTATAAAAGGAATGTTTTCCCATGATTCTACACTGCCTTCACAATCATTTTCAATGACTTCATAAGAATCTGTCCTACTGAAATGTACTCTATTTACACATTATTTTGCTAGACTGTTAGATTGTTTCTGACCTCCTGCTGTAGTACCTAAGATTGCTGTGAATGCCTCTGTACAAATGGCATTATTCTTTTCTCCAGTAATTCATTCTCCCTCTAAGAGTATATTCCCAGGAGTAGGATTGCTAGTTAAAGGCTGATAATATTTAATACATTATTATTTAGGAACTCTAACTTTTTTTTCAAGCCCCTGTGAAACTGCAACATTTCCCATTTTTAAACAAATGAATGGTTCCTGGGATTTAGTTTTTCTTTACATCTCGGAAAACCAGTAGTGGCTAAACACAGGATCCACAGACAGCTCCATGACAATGAACTGTGAAACTTGAAGTTTCCTGGCTAGATATTTGTACATAAAATACAAGGAAACGTAGACAAGCAATCTACTAATAACTTGACAGAAACTAATTCAGGGAACTGGCGTTTTCTACAACAATATGTCAGTAAACTTAATTCAGATATTACCTGCCCCCACAAAAGGCACAAATGACCAGTCATCAAATAAAATTAATACAAAGAACTTTTCTATGTGCCCCAAATGATTATAAAAAATGATCTATAATTTAGCTTTGTTACAAATTACTTTTCTCTACCCCAGAGAAACCAGATCCAATCAAGAGAATGCTAAAAGCATATCGTTTAACTAAAATTATCAAGACACAGAAGGCCAATTAAAACATGTCATAATTAAATGTCTACCTCACTTACATGTATTAGTTGGTGGATGTCAAAATGGCAAGTTTGACAGGAAGAGCAAGGCTATTTCAGTCATAGATTTCATGGAATTCCCCTAGAAATTCCATTTTTATTGGCCTCTTATATTCAGTCCAAAGGTGTTGCATAAGCCACTTCCTGGCAAAGAGGGAAACCTCACAAATTTCTCTGACAGTTTTTAAAGTCTACTATTCAAATTGCTCTTTCACCATCCCAGTCTCCATTGGAAGGTTCCATTATGTTAACATAATTGCAGATTCATTATTCTCAAGTGCGCTGGCATCTGAGCACTTCTCTCCGAAGGAGTCTTCTTGAGTAGCCAGATCTGTTTTTAAAATTTTAGAGATGACTACAACTTTATATTTCTCTTAGACATACACATATCATTCATACAGTGTCCTTGGCAATGACCCAATTTTTAAAAGGTTTTTTAAACTCCAAATGACATGATGGGTTATAATAATAATGCCAACTAAATATTTGTTGAGTGCCTACTCTGCACTAGCTTTTAGTCTAAGCACTTTATATTAACTTACTATCCTCACAACAGTCCTAAGAGGAAGGGACTGTATTATTCCTGCTGCTTTACCAAAGAGGAAATTCAGATACAGAGAGGTCAAGCAACTTGCTCCAAGTAGGAGAAGGCAGGGAGAGACCTATGAATGGTAAAGTCAAGAGTCAATCCAGGTATTCTGCCCTGGGACTCTAACCACTTAACCACTATAGATATTGTCTTATTTCTTGATAATTTGAGGGTTTCCCATGTGGTCTTCCATTTTTTCAGTTTCCTCTTAAGAAGAGCGAGATACTCTAATAGGTGAATGCATAACCCTACGGACCTCAAGCAGTTAATGCCTTCTTGTCTGCCCTTCCTCTAAATGGGTGGGTAGGTATCAGAATCTACCAATCCAATAGAACTAGTTTTGCAGTTGAATAGAATGATATTTGGCTTTTTCTTAGATAAAAATCTTAAAAAGTTTCATTATTAAAATGAAGGAAAATTTGTATACCACTAAAATCATATGTAAAGTTATTTTGAATTTACTGTGTGAAATAATAGTAGATATTTGCTTTAGTTTTTATGTTAGAAAATTTAAGCTGAGGGTTCAAGTCACTGTTCCCAAAATTGGCTAACAGAAACTTGGAGATGATTAAAAATGAAATAAATGGTAACTACTGATAACATTCAGACAAGGCTACTCAGTGGCAGGTCTGGAACAAGATAGACAAGGCCATTCTCAAAATCCTGTCTTCTAACAGGTAACTACTGCTTCTTTAGCAATGACTACTCTCAGCCCACTTTAATCATCCTGCCTCCTATTAAAAAAAGAGTAAGACCAGTCATTGAATTTCCCTATCTTCTTGACAACCTCCAATTCAAAACTGGACCCCAGATTTTTAAATACTCCCTACAACCAGACAGTACAAGCTCAACTGCTATAAGAAGTTCCTGAGAACTCTGTTTTGTGAACAAAATCCACAATTCCTCCAGAGTGCATTCCCCTGGCTGCAGTAAGCAAAATTAATCTAACCTGGACTACAGTTTTGTTCCTCGTGTTCCTTGGCCAATGGGCTATAACAGCTTCTAGCTTGTTTGACCAGATGAATGGTGGTGTTAAGGTACACTCAAGAGCAATATTTGGGGAAAAACTAAAAATTCCATTTTGGATATGTTGAGTGTCAGATGCTTTGAGAAGTTCAAGAGATGTTAAAGAAGCACTTGTCTGTAAAGATCTGTAAAACAAAGAGGGAGCCTGAATACAAATTTAGAGGTCATCAACATACAGATGTAAATGGGCATAGATGTGATCACTCAGTGCAAAAAGCAAAGGGAGAAAAGAATGGGGAAACTAGGGCTAAATCTTCAATAACCCCAAAAGGAAGGTTCTATAGAGAAGGATGAGCAGCAAGGGAAGCTGTGTAAGTCACCTGACTTCTCCAGGGTCTGATTCCTTTTTCATATAATGAGGGAACTGATGATTTCTCAGATATCCTTTAAGGGGCCTGAGACACCACGGCCATGGCTTGGTTGAGGGGTAGAGTGCAGAATGGGCGGGCTGCCCCAGAATACCCAGAAAGGGCTGGCAGAAACCCTTGTGAAGGGGTCGGTGTCCTGGATGGCTCCCGAGCTGTGCCATAGAGCCAGTCTGGCAGCAGACCGGCTTGCCCTGGTGAGCTGCACACGACGGCAGAGCCTGCTCAGCCTTAAAGGACCAGGAGGGCTATCCTGCATTTGACTCTCCATGGGATCGATCCCTTTGGGAGATCTCAGGATCTATAGCAGCATTCAATTATCAGTTAATTCTTAGGAAAGAGAGGAGAAGAGGAGTGAAGGGAGAAAGACTGCATAGTAGACATCAGTGCCCTTTACCAACCTGATACCCTTTCCTAAAAAGTACCCACATTGCTTCTCCTTCCCTCCTTCCCACAGTGTCCTTTAAAGAGATCCTTTCTTCTTTTTCTAAGGGTAGTTCTGTTATCTGTGCTCATAAGTCCAGACCCACTGCTCTATTCCAGAACAAGAGCAAAAACCTTAAATCATAAAATCACCACCACAGGCAATGCGACTGGGAATGCACCCTTGGTCCTGGACCCTTGATGTGACCTGGCTCAAAAAGAAGACTTAGACCCATCTGAGTCTCACTTTCCCTGTCTCTCTCTCTTTGGGGTGGGAGCTGAAAGGTTATGTTATATAGAAAGATTCTAGAGGCAATGTCTGACCGTGTGAAGCCAGAGTTCTGAGGGTCAAAAACTATGAATGAGCAGAGGAAGATATCATGAGGGAGAAGAGAGAAAGCCAGTGCAGAGAGAGAAGTAAGAAGGCCCTAAGATTCAGGGACACAGGGGACCAGATGATCCCCAAGAGTTGCTTCCTGGAAGCCAAAAGAGCCCCTACTCTAGAGCTTTCTCCTTCCACCATCTCCCTCCCAGCTTCTTCACAGCCTCTTCTTTCTCTATTTGTCTTCTAAATATTAATATTTTCCATTGAAGGCTCTGTCCTTGGGCCTTTCTCAGTTTACACACTTTCCAAGGGGACATGGTCATGGCTTCTAAAACTGCCTGAATCTGATGATGCTTAAATCTGACTTTCTAGCCTAGCTCTCTCTCCTGAATCTCTCCCCTGAGCTCTAGACCTTCTTCTCCAACTGCCTGACGGAGAAGGCACACACCATGGGCATTCCATTAGCACCCCAAAATCAGCATGTCTGAGATTAAACTTTCCTGTCAAACCTACTCTTCCCCTAATACTCCTTTTTAGCAAAGGAAACTTTCCACTGAAAACCAAAATCACCCTAGGCTGCCCCCTCCTCTAACCCATTTGAACATTTTCATTCAAATGAAATGAATCTCTCTTCACTGCCTCTCCTCTGCAGTCCCACTGCCACTGTCTAAGTTCAGGAGCTCAGAACTACCCTCTTGGCTCCCTTGGCATCAGTCTCCTACCCCTGCTCACAGCTCTCCTATGGCACTCCCATTCTCGCACTTGAAAATCCAGACTTTTTTGCATGGCATCCAAATCCTCCATGAAGCTTCCCCTGGTTACTTCATCAACATAACCTTTCGCTGCACTCCGTCTAACCCCAGTTTCAAATTATCCACACTTTCTGTGACTCCCACATCTCAAGCATTGCCTCCATCTGGACTTTCCTCTCACTGATCCCTCTTCCAGGGAGGCTAACATCCCTTTCTCTTCCTGTCAACACCTTCCAATGTTGTCCTTCAATATTTATGGCCCTGCCCCCACATGTAAATCACTGTCTCTTTATTATATTCCCACTATACTCTGAACAGATGACTATGACAGCATCAATGTGACTTTATTGCACTTACTTTCAAAATGCTTGTATTCTTCTAGTTAGCCAGAGGGACAGAAAATACATCATTTTTACTGTTTGTCCTGTGCCTACAGTGTCTGAATGCAAGCATTCAGAACACGCTGTGGAGGAAAGGAAGGAAATGAATACACTGATCCCCCCAGGAAAAAAACTAGCCCATCCTCTGAGAGAAAAGAATAATGCCAGGTAAGTGAGGTCATGAAATTTTATTGTCATAATTTAAGATGTCCTCCAAAATGAAAGAAAGAAAAAAAAAACTCTCCTGCAGAGGGCAAGAAAGGGCACCACCTCTTCTTCAGAAAGTATAATGTCACCTCAGCAATTGGAAGCAGAACCCTTCCGAGGCAGGCAGCCTGTTTCCCATAAGGATAACTATGCAAGATGAAACAATTTCCTGAACTAAACAGAAACCCTCAAAGATATAGATGTTTCATCTACACCCATATTGGAGCAAAAAAAAAATGTGTGGCTGGAATTTGTTCCATTTAGATACTGATGCAAGTGAAAATGGAGCCTCGCAAAGAAATGTCCCAGTGCCCTGGCAGCCACTGGCAGGAAAGGCTCTGTCAACAGCTGATTAAGAGCGCTGAAGAGTTGATGAGTCCCTAATTAGCTGGGAATCCAGAGGGCAGACTTAAGCCGTTTCCACACCACAGACCTTTTGCCAGTCTGGAAATGTCTTTGGGTTCCTTCTCAAACAATTAAAAAAAAATACATTGTAAAATATATAATATGACAAAGGAAACCAGTCATATTGAGATATTTACCAAAATCGTTTTTTAAAATTATAATTTAGTAACGTATGTTTCTTCACTAACTCTCTCAACGACAAGGCCAAGCAGCTGGTTGAAGTCCCAGAAACCACCACTGCTGCCGAGGTTCATCGTCCACTTTCATAACTGAAGCGAGCACTGAATTTCAATTAGAGGTTAGTGAAAATAAAGAAGTAAGTTTTCTCCAAGACCCAAGATCTTGGATCCCCTGAACGCTATCTGTGAATCCTCAGGTTTCAGTCCACTGCCTGCCTGTGGAACACAGGGGAACAGGCCTCTTGAAGTAGCGACTAAGAATAGCAAGTCCTCTGTCTGTGGTATCTTCTCCACCTAGTTCAAGAGTTCACCTGCAGCACTATATAGTAAAGGACTCTTTCAGGGGACTTGAGTTTATGAAGGATGTCAGTATTCACTATATTTATTTCAAATATAGAAGTTTCCCAGACTTACTATAAAACTACAGTAATCAGAACAGCGTGGTATTTGTTTGAAGATGATCACATAGATGAATGGAGCAAACTAGTGAGTTCAGGAGTAGACTCATATGTATTTGGTCAGTGGATCTTTGACAAAGGTGCCAAAGCAATTCAATGGGGAAAATACTCTTTTCATCAAGTAACAAGCTAATAACTGCACATCAAAATGGAAAAAAAAAAGGATCTCAACTCTTACCACATATCACATAGAAAAAGTCACTTAAAATGGATTTTAGACCAAAATGTAAGAGAGATAATTTTAAAACTTCTAGAAGAAAATATAGGAGAAAATATTAATGACCCTAGAATAAGGAAATATTTCTTATGACACAAAAAAATATGAACCATGAGCAAAAAATTTGACAGATTTGACTTATCAAATTTAAAATATCTGCTCTTCAAAAGACACTGCAAAGACAGGCCATAGACCGATAGAAAATATTTGCAAAGTACATACCTGATAAAGAGATTGTTTTCAGAGTGTATAAATAATAAGACAAAAAACTCAGTTAAAAGAAAAGCAAAAGATTGGAGCAAACATTTCACCAAAGAAGATAGGCAAACAGCAATGAACACATGTAAAAATATTCTACATCATTTATCATCAGGAAAATACAAGTTAAAAGCACCAGGGGATACCACTACACATCCATTAAAATGGCTAAAATTAAGAGGGTTGATAATACTAACTGTTGGGAACAATATAGAACAACTGGAGTTGTAAAGATTGCTGATGGAAATGCAAATGATGAAATTACCTTGGAGAACACTTTGGCAGATTTTTATAAAGTTAAACATATACTTAACCTATAACACAACAATTCCACTCATAGATATTTAACCAAGGGAAATGAAAACACATGTCCACACAGTAAATGTTAATAGTTGCTTTATTCGTAGTATCCAAAAGTCCACCAGCAACAGAATGGATAAAATATAATAAACAAGCAATAAACATACATGCAGCAACATGGATGAATTTCAAAACCTTACACAAAGTGGTCAGGTGAAATATGCCAGACACAATAGACTACATTCTGTATGGTTCCATTTATATGGCATTCTAGAAAAGTCAAAACTGTAGAAGTAAAAAACAGATCAATCACTGCTTGTCAGTGGGCTGAGGGTAAAGGAGAGATTGTCTACAAAGTGGCATAAGCTGATGAAAATGCCGCAATGTGTTAATTTGGATGGTGAATACACAATTTAAATGTCAAAATTCACTAAACTGTGCATTTAAAAAGGGTGAATATTATTGCATCTCACTAAAACCTGACTTTAAAAAAAAATTCTCAAGATTTAATAAATGATCTTTTGTACAAGAGTTAAATTATCCTTTTAGAGAATTCAGTCTCAGGATTCTACTCCCAGATGGAAGGCGTTTGTGCATACTCTGAATACAGAGAGGAGCAGATGCACTGGCTCAGTGTCTTATTGAGTTTGTATGCTATTTGGAAATTGGATTGCTTTGACAAATTACTTGCTAGCCAGGAAAAGCATTAAGGGATTATTTGTCCACTGTGATTTCAAATTTTTCCCTAATGATAAAATCATTGGAAATGCAAGAGGGCAGCCAAAGTAGTTTTACTCAGGGATATATTATTTCATACATAGACACATCAGGAACAGTACAAGCAAAAGAAGGAAGTGTACTCCAATTTTGAAATTTTTAACTTACTGTAAGTATTATAACTAACAGCAGCAAAAAATTTCAATCCTAAATAGCGCATGATTCAGATTTCCTTTCAAGTGCCTCTCAACTTGAAGACTTGAAGTCATATGTGGATGTGGGTGATGTAAACTTCACTTTGCAATTTGAATCTTACTTTTCAGTCAACTTTAATGCCTACTTTAATGCCAAATATTTGAGGATAGCCCTGGATTATATTGTTATTTGTTGTTGTTGTTTATGTGTGCCAATGTTTTCCTACTATGCTGCAGAATATTTGCTTTAATAGGATTCTATGTATTTCAAGAATTTCTTTGCAAATAAGTGATGTGACCTTCAATAAAGCAAAGCTTTAAAATATTCCTAAAAATAATATCCTTCATTTACTTATTGATAGAACATTACCATTATCAGTCTTATACGAAATAATTATTTTCTTATCTACAGTTCATAGAATGAAGAACCACCAGTTATTTTAATTGAGTTTCTGTGTAACTCAAAGTTATTGAATTAACTTTTGCATTGGGGCCTTTTCAAAGATTGTCATAACATTAGTTGTTTTAATAAACCAGTGGTAGATAATTTAGTTTATTTTTTATTCTACTTTTTGCCAGAAAGATCAACTAAACTGCAAAGTTAGCACATTTTCTGTGGATATACTTGATCTCCAAGTAATTGTTTACTGTATTTACACAAAGTCTATTCTTTTGTATATCTAGATTTGCTGCTGTCTAATACACTAGCTGCTAGCCATGTGGGATTATTTAAATTAGTTAAAATGAAATAAAATTTCAGCTCCTCAGTCACATTTCATGCGCTCAGTAAACATGCTGTGCGTATCTATCCTATTGGAGGGCACAGATGGAGACCGTTCCCATTGTTCCCACAGTTCCGTGGGACAGAACAGGTCTACAGCAAGGCTAGAAAACTTTTCTCTAAGGGCTGGATTCTAAATATTTTAAAATTTATGGGCCAATAAGCAAAACTGATATTACTATTAAGGTACTTATCTAATGATTTGAAAAATAGATCTATTTAGAAATAGCAAAAACATTCTTAGCTTGAAAGCCGGAAGAAGCAGACAGCAGGGTGATGTGAACCACAGTTTGCCCGCCTCTGGTGCAGATCATTCAGTCCTTTATTCGTTAAGATTGTCTTTATTGAGCATGTCTAAATATAAGCACTAGGCTGAATATTAAGTACAGCGTAGTGGATAAGACAACATAGTCCCAGCCCTTATGGAGTTCAGAACATAACGCGAAAGTTACTGTATCAAAAATTACACAGTTACTTAATCAATTATAATTTAACAAATGAAATGAAGGAGGTAAATAGGATGTGGTTTAAGAAAGTAACAGAGGAAGCTAAACTGGTATTAAAGGTTGACTTGCTCCTAAAAATCATCTCACCTAATATTATTTTTTTAACACATGGCAACTACTGTTTATTATAGACTTTCCAGCTGACCCATGTGAAAGAGACACTGTAAAAATGAATAAATCCAGATAATATTTCTAAATGGATTTATATTAAAATATATTACATTCTTATATACCATCTGTTTTATATATGTGAAATGATAGTACATCTGATAAAAATTATGTTTCCTAAAATAACTTTTATTGATTTTTGGTGTTTATTTTTCTCTGTTAGAATCTTTCATGAGAATGAAAGTATAGAAATTAAACATTTCTTTTTAACCAGAAAAACTTGCCACAGATAAACTCCTAAAATGACACCAATTTATTATTAATTACTTATATCAAAATTCAAATTGAGGCCTTCATTAAACAAAACAGTGATACACATACTTGGACAGACGTTTTTAGAACATAAGACTTCATTTATGAGAACTCAATATACATAATCAGCAAAACAAAACAAAATAAAAATATGTGCTATACTGTCTTTTCATGATCTGGCAATGTTCAAGATTGTATCTGATTTTCTGAGGCGTGTGCAGTTTAATTAAGTGTGGTTTTTTACTGTCGTGTCAAGAACTTTATATATATCTAAATATTTAATCACTGAGCTTGTGAGAGAGAGACCTGAGTGAGCAGAAGCCATTCTAAATGGAGCACACACCTTGAATGACAAACAGGCCAAATTGAAATTGTTTAGAATAAATCATGTGCCATATACCTGCATTGTCAATAAATAATGCCCGAACTGTTCAATATGGCTGATTTATACATCCAGATGAGGGTGAAATAAAGGGAATGACATGTTTCCTAAGGTCATGACACTGAGTTATAATTCTTCAATTTCACTAAAATGAACAGGCCCAGGAACAAATCCTGTTGATTCAGGTTCTAGTTGTTCTTTCATGGTGACGAAGTGCCCCATGAAACTAGGATTTGACATTCCCTTCCCAGCTTCATAGAACAATGCATTCTGGACTGAAGCCAAGAATGGTGGAGTTAAGAAACCAAAAAAGGTAATGACAAAGCCATCAAGAAGAGATCCCACTGCGGGTCACCAGCTTAACCACTTCTGTTTGGTCTGCAGCCCAGAGCTGCCCTGGCTATTCCTTAATGCAGCTTTATCTATACACTAAGGATTCAGGCTCCCTCAAGCAAGTGTCCTCAATTGATCTTTATCAAAGGAGGAAAAAAGTTAAACAGATTTAATTCAGAGTTCAAGGCCTAGCACAGTAATCAGGTCTTAAT
Source organism: Smutsia gigantea (assembly GCA_032199065.1). Classification (NCBI taxonomy): domain Eukaryota; kingdom Metazoa; phylum Chordata; class Mammalia; order Pholidota; family Manidae; genus Smutsia; species Smutsia gigantea. The sequence continues at coordinate 50,678 of JAVSCE010020272.1, read as the reverse complement.
GTCAGCTGGGATGGAGTCACATTGACACCTGGCATACATTTTCCTCATGGAACATGGAACTTCTTCTAAGCACCTGATATGAATCTGCAGATGAATTCGTCCCGTGCACCCTGCGTGGGAGGTCCCTTTGGTCTCCAGGAAGCAGCTCCGTGCTGATGCATTCACACGATACCATAACCGCTGAACCACCTTTGATGGTTTCCATTTGCTCGAACCTTTGGCACAGGAATCGGCACTGAGCAGCGGTGGAGGGGCACCCAGTGGGCTGCTGGGGGCATAGGAGGTGATGAGGCAGCAGTAGTTGGCTCCATCGGATCCACTCCACCCCTTGTTTCTGCAAAGAACCAGTATCAGTTGGATCAGTGTGTCCTAATCCTGATTCTTGAGATCGCAACCATATCAAAATGGCATTTGGCACAAATCCAGACTCTCTACTTGCATTTCAAATGTTCCACCATCATCACCTGTCACTGAGACCCTTCCGATTTCCTTTTGATTCATCTAGCCCCACAAGAAAGCTCAGACTTGCTGGGGTCTCTTTTCCCTAGCAGAAGCTCTCTGCCTCCATCACGATCAACCCTCAGACCCTAAGGAAAATGAAAGCCAACCATTGTCAGCTTTTTTCAGAAAATGGTTTTCCTTTCTCTAGAATGTTTGTTTACGCTGTATCCTTACTCTCTGAGATCTTTAAAAATATGTGCCTCTTTTTGTAGTTTATTTGCCTTTTTTTGGTTGTTTCAGTGGAAGTGTTGGCTAGCCATGACCTCAGACATCCTGTCTGAAAGCAAGCCTAGTACATTTACTTTAACAGGCCGATGTGTGTCTACTCCACCTCCTTAATGCTTCTGCTCTGTACAGCACAAATCAAATTGGAGTTTTGTTCAAAGGATAGACATGAGGATAAGGTTGTGCTCTATAGAGCTTGGAAACAAACCATAGTCATTTTCATGGGTCTATATTTAAAGATACCACAAAGAGGCACAAAGCTGTTTTAAAAAACCAAAATCACACAAAAAAGCAAAAGTTGGAAGTTGCCAACAATGACAACCTCTCTCTGTTAACACAGTGATAGAGGAATTCATAAAGTTTAAATATACATTATTAATATATATTAATATATTTTATTAACATAATTTTTTTAAATAAAATGTTTAGGAACTCACCTCCCACTCTCATTTCTGTCCTTTTAAACTTTGAGTACCACCGCTGTCAACTGAGGAAAAGACCCAAGTATGTTAACTGTGTTCACACATCCCCACCTAACCACTTGGGCTATACAAACATACCACCCACAAACATGTGCACAAATGGTACTGAATAGCATATGAATTTTATCAGCCTACCCTATGCTGTTGCATGCTGTAAGGGCACAGATTAATACTCATAACAATTGTTTTGTGGTTTTTCAAAAAAACTTTTTATTTTGGAGTAATTTTAGATTTACAGAAAGGTTGCCAAAATAGAGTTTCCATGTACCTTTCACCCAGGTAAATGGAAACTAACATGATAACATCTTACATTCTCCAGCATCTTACATTCCTGCGTGCATTTTTCAAAACCGAGAAGCCAACATTGTACATTACTATTAATGTACATTCCATGTTTTATTCAGATTTCAAGTTTTCCACTTTTTTCTGTTTCATGTTCTAATCTGAGATACTGTATTTCTCATTTTGTGATTGTGTTTTAATTCATATTTTGTAAAGTTCTGCATGTCCTAATTCAGTATCCTGTCTGTCCTTCTATATAACTATTTAATTTTCATTAGAGAATTGTTTTCAAGTGCCAGAGAACCATGTTGTTCACACTCCAAACTTCTAGGCAGGCCTCTGAAGACAACTTGTCCCTTATTTATTACTCTATATATTAAAGTAACTGAAAATATTTGAAATAATGCTTACTTTATGCAAAGTCCATGAACTCCAACCAGAACACATAAATGTCAATTTTGAGCAATAAATTTTGATTGATTTTGAAATTCCATTTAAGGCACTATTTTCCTGAATAGATTCTCATGGAAAATATCTTAAAATACTGTTTTATAAAAAATTGTTTCCTATGGGATCTAAAAGTTCTTTAGGTAAGTTTTTAGTAAAATGTCTGAATTTAAATACCATGTCAGATTGTCAGAATGAAGAATGTTTTTTACTTTTTTTATTACAGTGATTTATCACTCAAGTTTACAGAACTCCAAACATTATTGTTTTCACCTCAAGGAAACAACTGACAGTTTTCTGTTTTGTTTGTTTCCTTTTGTGTATTCTACTCTGAAGCGTTTTCAAAAAAAAAAAAAGTGTTTTTATTTGGAGGCTATTAGTGAATGTGTATAAGCTATTATATTCAATGTAATAAGCATTGTGTGATTGAAGAATGCATAAGGCAATGGATCATATGGCTCCATGAAAAGCACCAAGATACTCCTGGAGAAGCAGTGAAAATATGCTTTTCCATTAAGGAAAAGTGCTCATCAATGCTACCAGTCCCAGTAAAGATTGTCTACTCTAATATAAAGAGGACACTTCTTATAACATACGTGGGAGGACATAGGCTTGATCCTGGCATAACTGCTTGCCAGATAGAACTCCAACTTCTGAAAGTAACTTTGTAACTATCATCAATTACAGGTGCCTGAAGAGTTTGGCACCAGTTCAAGGGGGCAGCCATGATTCTGGTTAAACGTCTTCACCTAGAGATCCATTCAGAAAGGTTTGGAATTTAGATGATTTAGCCTAAGGAGAAATTGCTAAAGCATGGGCCACACCCTGGCTTGAAGCTTCAATGGCTTGAAGTCTTGTTTTATTTGCCCAAGACAGTGTGTTTTCTTTGTTTGTTTTGAATATTTGAATTAATTGCCAAACTCATAAATATCGGAAGATGGCACTAAAAAAATCTTTATTGTCCTCATTTCTACACGTTAGTAACAAGCTAGAGTTGAGTATGGGGCATGCACTCACTAGCTGGACACAGTCCCTGCACACACACACACACACACACACACACACACACACACACACACACGATGGTTTCCTTGCCCTGCAACTACCAGTTACCATCATTCCTTAGAAAGTTGTTTTCCTAGAAATAAGGCTCTGTTTCCACAGTGCTATTCAAAGTAGTAAAAGGAACTGGATTTGAGAAGGCAATGCTCTTCATTGATGTTCTTACCTGGCCCTGAAGTGACCCTGGGTAAAAAGGTGACATTTCCATGTAATTACATTTGAGCATTAGATAACTAATACTTTCCTAAGTAAAGACAGAAAAATAGATGAATCTAATAAACCTATGAAGTAGTTAAAAATTAAATATACTCAAGTTCAAAGTGAAAATTTCAAGACAACAAGGGGAACTTCTTCCTCTATCTGTAATGTATCCATTTGTTCACACACCATTTATTGAGTGTTTACTATCAGGACCTGTGCTACTGAATTCATATGTTATCACCCAAAGTGAGCAGTTCATCTTTTCTTTCCTCATTAGGAAAAAACAAGCTTGGAAAGTTAGCTAACGTGCAGTCACACTGATAGATGCACAAGCAGAGGTTTAATACAGATCTGTGTATGTATTCAACAAACATTGTAGCACAATGCTAGGTATTTTATAAATATTAGTGTGTTGAATCCTCACAACTGCAGAGCTAGGGACTTTTGTCCGTACCAGTTTACAGGTAAGTTCAGACAGAGGGAGGTTAAGTAAGTAACAGAGCTGGAATTCAAGCCCAGGTAGGCAGACTCCAGAGGCCTTGTTTTGAACCACCCCCACTAGATGGCTGATTCTGTCCTAAGGGCCCTGTTTGTCCACTGCAGTGACCTTCTTAGGAAGACAGACAGACACATAGGATAGAAACAGAATGAGCTGGGTGCTGAAGTCAGCAGCAGGTGGAACTGTGTCATATGAAGTGACTGAAAACTAACACAATGTCTAAAGAGAGAGAGAGAGAGAAAGGAAGGGAGGGAGGGAGGGAAGAAGGAAGGAAGGAAGGTGTAGAGAGAATGGAAGTTCTTACGGCCAGGATCCTCACCTGACCCTAAACTATTTGATGATGTAATTGGCCTACTGCTAGGCTACTGCTTCCACACCCTTAGGCAATAAGCTATTATTGACTGAGTCACTATATAAAGAGCTTTTCCCAGTGCTCTGGGTGGAGGCAGAGACAAAGGAGAATTAGAGACCTGCAGACTGCTGGATGCAGACATAATTCTAGTGCTCGACCTGTTGCCGGGAGAACAAGCCAGGTAATAAACCTTCCACCCCAAGAATGTTCCTCTGTCACACTGAATCCATAGTGAGCTTGCCTGGGGCTAATAAAACCCATTGGCAAGACAGAAGGAATTTCATGTTTCATGCTATGGACTGAATTCTGTCTTCCTCAAAGTTCATATTTCGTATGTTGAAGACCTAACCCCCATGTGACTATATTTGGAGATGGGCTTGTAGGGAGGTAATTAATTTAAATGAGATTATAAAGGTAGGGCCCTTGATACAATAGGATTAGACTCTCTCTCTCTCTGCATGATCCTAGTGAAATCCCAGGAGGAAGAGTGCTTCTCTCTTCTCCCACAGTGCTAACAAAAGGTTGCAATTGAGCCTTACCAGGCTAGCTTGGGTTAGATACTTATCCCTGAATCAATCACTACAGATTGGTTAAGGCTGAGTGTCTTATCACCTTACCCCCAGCAGGCTCTTGGCTGTATGAGGAGCAGGGAAGCTCTCTAGAGGGAAATCAGGATGGCTGCAGCGAGGAGAAAAGGGCTGCTGGGAAGGCAATACCAGTAAGTCCACCACTGTTACTGGGATGGGGGGAGGATTGTGGAATTCCTTGATTCTTGTCTTCTCAAATGAAAGAATTCATTTAAGAGACCCAATAGAGAGTTAAAACCACAAAGGGTTTTTTTTTATTTAGCAAAGGGAAGTATGCTCCAGAGACAGAGGAGTGGACTGACCCCAAGGGTGGGTAGCAGTCCACAGGGTTTTACATGGTGTCTTTTACGGGGATTTATTTAGTTTCTTTCCTCCTGTTTTGTCATTCTTACATCATCTTTTGGATCTGCCTTAGTTCTCCCCCTTCAGTCTCTTTGCACAAGTTGGTGTTAGTCATTTTTTCCATGAATGCCTGTGGGGAAAATGGAAGTTCCTATGGCCAGGATCCTCACCTGACCCTAATGTACTTGATGATGTAATTGGCCTCCTGCTAGGCTACTGCTGCCACGCCCGTAGGCAATGAGCTATTATTGACCGAATCACTATATAGAGAGATCTGCCCAGTGCTCTGGGTGGAGGCAGAGGTGTATGTGGATTATGGACCTGCAGGCTGCTGGATGCAGATGTGATTCTAGGGCTTGACCTACTGCCTGAAGAACAAAGCTGGGTTGTGGGTAAGCTGGGGTTCCTATGGTAAACCACCTGATGATGTAACTGGCCTGTTGCTAGGCTACCGCTTCCACACCTTTAGGCAATAAGCTATTATTGTGCTATATAGAGAGCTCGGCCCAGTGCTCTGGGTGGAGGCAGAGATGCTAGTGCTTGACCTACCACCAGGAGAACAAGCCGGGTAATAAACCCCAAAGAACGTTGTCTTGCCAATGGGTTTCAGTCCCAGGAAAGTTCGCTATGGATTCAATGTGACCAAAGAAAATGAAAGCAAAACGTTCTTGGGGTAAAAGGGTTATACCCAACTTTATTTCCAGGTGGTAGGTCAGTCACTAAAATCCCGTTCACTCAGAGCGAGTCTGTATGCAGCAAGCCGGTCTCTGCCTCTGGGCCTCTCTGCACAGTTGTCCCACACAGCCGTCCTCTGGGCCTCTCTGCACAGTTGTCCCACACAGTCGTCCTCTGGGCCTCTGTCCTCAGTGCTGCCACCACTCCAGCCTCTGCTCTGCTCTCCTGCAGCCTTGCAGCCGTGCCACCGTGTCACGCCCAGAGCACTGGGCGGAGCTCTTTATATAGAGTCATTTTATCCACACTCCACCCCTCCAGGATTCTCTCCTCTCAGTCTATGTGCCCTTAGTCCCCTGCAATGGTCCCTGTGCAAGGAAGCTGGAACATTGTTCCCCAGCCTCTCCAGCAAAAAGTTGTGCGGACACACAGGCCGGACTTGTGGCTCTGCCTCTTTAGTTTTAATGGTTTGAACTGCTGCACTGGTTTCAGTTGTTGCCATAGCTCCAGTAAGATCCTATTTGGCTTCCCGTCTAGTTTCCTTCCATCTACTCCTGCCTGTATCAAATCAACCCACATCTGGGTCCTCGTAACCCTCCCGGGGACCCCCATATTCCTCCTGTGAGTAACAGGTCTTATTTCTTTCCGGGTTCTCGTTGCTTCAGCTACTGTACATGTCACCTCACATTTCGTAATCACTGCCTCAAGGCGGGCTGCACTGTCAGGGAAGGAGCTTTCCCATCTCTGATCCAGAAAGAACAATTCCATCCACCCCTAAGTCCCACAGCCACTGGCTCAGCCTGAGTCTAGGGGCAGAGCATAGAGTGCTCCACGACCTGGGGAGGGGCTGCTCCTCTCCTTGGGGACCTTTCAGCTGCTGGGTCTTTATTTTCTTTACAACCACTGGGTGGGCTTTCAATACAGGAGGGGCCAGTGCCTCCGGCACCACCCCTTCATCCTTCCCCAGCTCCTCCACTTCTGGGGCTGGTGGCACCTTTCTCTCCACTCCCCCAAGTGCCTCCTCTGTTACAGTGCCTCGCAGCAATGCTACCTCAGTCTTCAGGAGCTCTCTTACCTTCACCTCAATGCTTCGCAGCTGACGTTCTCATGCCACCTCCGCCTGTGCTTCCGTCAGGAGTTCGTCTTTTTCCTTGATGGCTTCTTCCTCCTTCAGAACACCTGGCAGCACTGCCGTCTTGTCTCTAATGGCACCTTGCTGCCAGCACTCCCATGCTGCCTCCTCTCCATCAAAGCCATCTCCTTCCTCAGGGAATCCACAGAAGTTTGCAGCTCACACTCTCATGCTGCCATTTCTTGTATCTCTTCTGTAGACTTTTTTAATACTGTGAGAAGCAGCCAACCCACAGTCCCCGCTGCCTCACGGGCACTCTGCTTCTCAAAGGATCTGCTTACTATAACAAGGGTCACCCCTACAGCCTCAGGTATCACCTCCACTTGCCTCCAGTCCTGGGGTGGGGCCCAGTCCTCTAGGAGGCAAGCCACCTCAGACCACATACCCACTGGGGGACGATCCACTGTCTCCCCATTCACAGGGGCAGCCCGCTGAAGCACCCCTCCCATAAGGGCAGCCTGACTTTTCCCTTGGTCAACAATGAACCCTGCCGACTACGCCAATTTTCTTGCCAATGGGTTTTAGCCGCAGGCAAATTCACTATGGATTCAGTGTGACCAAAGAAAATGACAGCAAAACGTTCTTGGAGTGAAAAGGTTATACCCAACTTTATTTCTAGGTGGCAGGTCAGTCACTAAAATCCCATTCACTCAGAGTGAGTCTATATGCAGCAATCTGGTCTTTGCCTCTGGGCTCCTGTGTCTGCACAGCCGTCCTCTGGGCCTCTGTCCTCGGTGCTGCCACCACTCCAGCCTCTGCTCTGCTCTCCTGCAGCCTTGCAGCCAGACCACCATGTCATGCCCAGAGCACTGTGTAGAGCTCTTTATATAGAGTCAACAGCCATGTATTGTCACAGGTGTGCAGTGAGCTAATCAACCAGGGCCAGGTGAGAATCCTGGCCACAGGAACTCTCATCTTATCCACAAACATTTTGCTGTCAATTTTTTTGGTCACATTGAATCCATAGCGAACTTGCTCAGGGCTGAAACTCATTGGCAAGACATGAGTATAAACCCTTTTACCCCTAGAACGTTCAGTCCCTTTGTTATTTCTCAGTCTCACTGCATCCATAGTGAACTTGACCAGGGTGAAACCCTCAGGTGAGACGATGCCTAAGCAAAACTGAACTGCAATGTAAATGATACTGTAATGGCCTCTGGGGTCATTAGTAGACAAGTTCTTCCATAAGTGCACGTAATCCAAAACTGGGAAAGTCTCAGGGATAGTATCTTTTCTTTGTCAGTTTGTGCTGAACTGAAAAAAGTGTTGTTCTAAGGGAGACAGGGCAGTCTCTGAGCAGAAACTGGGTGGAGGCAGGGTGGTCTGCCACCCTCCTTTCTCCCCTCCTGCTCAAGTCTATCTGACTGCCTACTCTAACACTACCTGCCTTCTACTAATTCTGAACACAGGCTGTGTATTGAAATGACATGGGAGCTTGTAAAAACTACAGATGCCAGAGGCTTCCCCTCAGCAGTTCTGATTAGATGCTTTCTCAGAAGCCTTTCTAGGATGCAGGGGCCAGGGGCTCTAGTCTGAGATACTTTTCTTTTTTATTTGATGGTTTAATGAGATTCAGTCTTTTCAGGTATAAATTACTGGGACTCAATGAGAGTATGATTTTGTGATGAAATATATATTTGGTCTTTATCCCTGTTTCTGGCATGGAGTACCTAAAACCCTTGGGATTTCCTAAGTGATCAAAGCAAGTATAAGAGTGGCAATGCTGCCTTAATATTCCTAACAAACCCTTTCCAATCATACTTGTGTTTATGTTAATGAGGTAAATTGGGAAGCCTCTAAGGATGAACACTGGTTGCCAGGGGAACCAGCCACGTGATTAGAGGGCTGTGCCTTTCAGTCCCACCCCCAACCTCCAGGGAGGAGAGAGTTGCTGGAGAATCGGTCACCAAAGGCCAACCACTTAACCCAGCATGCCTGTGTAAGGAAGCCTCCATAAAACCCCAAAGGATAAGGTTTGGAGAGCTTCCAGGTGGGTGGATACATGGAGATTTGGGGAGAGTGGTGCACTTAGAGGGCCTCTAAGCTCTATGTCCTTTCCCTACTTTGTCCTATGTATCTCTTACATCTGACTATTCTTGAGTTACATATTTTTATAATAAATTGGTACTTTAGTAAGGAACACATTATTGAGTTCTGTGAGCCACTCTAGAAAGCTAATGGAACCCAACGTTGGGGCAGGGAGAGCTGCTGGTGCCTCCAGTCTATAGTCAGTGGGTCTGATGTGTGTAGGGGACAACCTTGGCTTTTGATTGGCATCTGAAGCAGTGTGGGGGTGGGAGGCGTGGACACATCAGCCTGTGGGATCTGGCACCGTCTTCAGGTGGTAGTGGCAGAACTGAGCTGGGCTTATAGGGAATCCCACTGGTGTCAGAGAATTGCCTGTTGCTGGTGTGGAGCCCTGCCCCACATTAGAATTGACAATGAAAACTTTTAGATAGATTCCCAATTCAACCACTTTTTAATGTCTGTATAAAATGCTCCTACTAAAATGCGGCTGTGTATCAATTGCTTTGTGACATTCCTTTCCCTAAAAACTAGTAAGTAAAAGAAATATAAAATTATCCTTTGAGGAAAAAATTACTATAAGATAGACACTCAATAGGTGAGAGTGTAAGTGAGCTCAGCAATCTACAGGGACCAGAACAGAGCTGGAGGTCTAAAGGACACACATTTAAGGCACTTTTATTATTTAATGTTTGTGACCTATCAGGGATACATGTGCTGTTAATGTTCACTTCCAAAAGGAAAAAATCTTGAGTGTATTGTTCATCCACATGCAACTTTCTCTCTTCCCAGTATTAATCATTGCCAAATTTGCTAATTTTAGTACTACCATTGATAACATATTTATTTCTGGGTTTGTTTGTTTTTTTTGGTTTGGTTTTTTTTTTGCTTGTCTGAGAAAGAAACATGGAAACAAAATCTAAATGAAACAAAGACCAATTAAGAAAGAAGATATGACTGTAGAGCGTGGCAAGACCGTGAAGCCCACTCTTCAGAGCGGCTGGATTTCCTAGCTGAAGAAGCAGCATGGGCATTCAAAAAAAAGGAAATTGAGTGAATCTCTTTTAGGATAGCAGTTGTTCCGTTTGCAGGAGTGCCTAAAACATCTTTGAATATGCGTATTAACAAAGATGTGAAATCTTGCTCTGAAACCGTTGGGGAAGGAAATGAGCACTTAAGTGGCAATGAGAAAATAGTTGTGATATTCTCTTAGCTGTATGCAACAGAAAATTAGTCTGGCTTTATAATTAAATAGAAATGGAGTTTATTAAAAGAATAAAGTTTAGCTCATAGAAGCACCAGAGAACCAGAAAAACTAGGCTTAAAATGTAGGCAGAAACAAGGTCAGAGTAGAGCCACAACTGTGCTGCAGTGAGTGCATGGAAATCACTGTTGCTGCCCCCACAGGGGTGCGGACCTCCCAGCTTGTTCCTCAGCCCTGGACCCTGGGTGTTACTGCCCCAAGCGTTCCGTGGCCAGTTTTACATGTATTCATGGGAAACAGTGATTTCCCGAACATACATAAGCAACTCCCTCATGTAATGAAAATTAACTGTTTGTATTTAACTTATCTAAAGAATATGCAATTTGCCATCATCTAATACAAATAAAAATCCTTTGATTTTATGGCCCAGTAATTTCACTTTGGAGTATATGCCCTGGTGAAACTCACTTGCTAAACACAAGTATCTAAATATCCAAGGATATTCACTTAAAATAATTTTCCTCTTCAATCCATTATCAGTGGCTTAAGTGGAGATTTAAAGGAATGCTTATAAACTATCAAATGGTCAATGCTGGGATTGGGAAAAAATTATTTACAAAAAATTCATCTGAGTCGGAAAAGAGATTCCAAGTATTTGCAAAAGCCTGAACACTATGGTAAAACCAACAAAATGGAGTATAACAAAGGCACAGTTTTGCCTTGGCTTTTACATAACCATCTGTATAAATACAGGATGAGGAAGACCTGACTTGAGGGGGTATTTTCTATGAAAATAACTTGAGGGCTTTGAGTTGTCCACAAACCTAATATGCATGTTACACCACTGCTAAGTTCATTCAGCTCTCAGCCTACATGTGGGGCTCATATTCAGTTCAAGAGGAGAGACACAACCGGAAAACCTGCAGAGGAAGGAGATTAAGGTGTTAAGTACCTCACATTATATGAAAAATTGTTGAAGCAAACAGTAAGATTTTGTCTGAAAATAGAGAGTAGGGAGTCCTAACTATCCTGTGGTATTATGTGGAAGAGAGAAAAAACTGAAAACCACAGAATTTCAGCTAAACATGATCTGTATTCCTCCAGTGTATAAAACATGAACAAATGGATGGAAACTCCATGAATATGGATTTTGTTTTGGAGTAAGGATGGACTTTCTAACATCTGTAGGTTTTCAATAGTCGGTTTAATGAGCTAGTGAGTGCCTTACTACTGGAAATAATCAACTCACTTATTGAGAGATTTTAAATATTTTAAATTTTATTAATATTTTTTTGCATTTAAAATTTTTATTTTTCATATAGGAGAATAGGCTTCCAGAGCAAAGGAAAAAGAATACTAATAGCTTAGAGAACAAACTATATTCAAGATTCTTTACCTAACTTATCTTAGAACCCGTGGAAATAATTACAAAATAGCCTTGTTTTTGTCTCCCTCTCTTTCTTTCTCTTTTTAATCCTACTCAGTGGGGCTGTTCTTTTCCCTGCTTGGATAACACCCTGAGCCAGCCTATGACTTCATAAGTTGTATGTCTATAATAGTCCCACAGAAACTTCAAATCACAAAAAAATTTATGATTTTTATGACTTAAAACATCCACTATTGTGTCATAATCAAAAGTTTGAACTTGATTTGAAGGGAATACATTCATGCATCCATGTCCGCCCCGGTCAGGCCTGCCTTCCGATGGCAAGAAGGCTCGGGAAGGAGAGCCAGAGGCCAGAGGAAGTTTTCTCTCTCAGGCACTTTTGTTAGATGGCTGCATGCTCTCTGGAGGTTGTCGGGGTGGGGAATGGATGCTGACTCCTTCTCCCATGGGAACCTTTAGATCCCTGGGGATTCCCTCCCAGAAACCTCCAACCTCGTGGGCTTAGCCTCAGCTTGGGCCAGACTGAGCCACCCTCCCTTAGTCCCTGCCCCAGCACGTGTGCCTACCACCTCCTTTCCCCGGCAGCTCATGTACCTGAGTGGGACCCCTTTATAAACAACCCGAAGTTGACATCACAAGCATAGTTTCTCCATCTAGTCCCCAGAGTCCATACACCTTTACTTGCTACAGGACGGAACAGATGCAATCACTTTTTGGGGCAGCTCTCTGCTTCCTCGGGCATGCAGGAGCCCACAGTCTCTCTGAGTGGCCTCTGTGGAGCCCCTCTCACCTGACCTGGCATTGGGAGGCAGCCTTCCCAACAGGAGAGGTAAGAGTACAGCTTTTACCTAAAACAGGCTCTTGGCAAATCCTCCCCAAATCCCAACTCTTCTGGTCCTTTTATATCTGTGCTCTGAATGAAGGATCTCTGGGTAAAGGACTTATAATATCAATGGACACAATTATTTTCTTTGTAAATTTGCATTCTGAGGGACTATTGTATTCGATACCTTTGGTCAGCAATTCCAATTAAACAGTCCTATTATACTCATTTGGGCCCCTCAACAAACCTGTTTAATAGGCTTCAGTATCCAAATTTTACAGATAGGAAGATAGATACAGAGAGATTAAATAATTTGTCCAAACCGTAATCATTCAGTCTATTAACTGTAAGACAGGATATGAACCTAGAATCTGTTATCCACATGTGCACCATACTGTGTTTGGATCAGCTAATTTCACTGTACAGAAGAATCAGCTACATGTGTAATTTTCCTGGTGCGAACAGGGGTGGAGTGTCGCTGCTGGAGGGCTGAAACCAAACATAAATTTCCAATCATTGTATTTCAGTCAATGGGTAATCAAAAACTCCCCTTTGTAGACCAATATATCCTGATGCGTGCAGAAAGATAACAGCTGCATGTGTATTTCAGCCAATTTATCTGTTATATGACAGGTAAAAGACAAAAATAAACATTTATTGAACACTTATTAAGGCCCAGGAGCTATCCTAAGTGCTTTACCTAGATTCTTTCATTCTTTCCTCATAACAGCACAAATTTAGTATCTTTCTCATTTCACAGATGAAGAAAGAGAGACCCAAGGACACATGAAGGAGAAAACACTGAAGACAGAAGACGGGCCTTCTTGCTGCTGTTCCACCGTTTACCAGTGCTCAGAGTTTGTTGGTCCAGTGCCATGACTCCGTATGTCCGTGACTCTCCTCATCCATCAAATGGGAAGAATGACATCTATCCTGTTTACTTTGCAGGATCCTTCTGGGATCAAATGAGAAAGTGAATGGGTAAGAGCTTTTAAAACTCATGAAGTGTGGTCCAGATTCAGGGATTTTTCTGACGGTGTTATTCCCATCCAATGAAGGAAGTGGTATAAGTAAAACTGTGTAACTCCAGGGGGAAAATCCCAGGGCAAAATACCTTTGAAACTGAAATCAGTCCACTTCTGCTGCCCCTTATCCCCTTATCTCTCACAACCCAGCTGCAAAAGAGGCCCCACCCAACCTCTCCAGTCCAGATAAGCCCTCTCTAGCCTCTGTAATTACCTATTGATATGGAGATGGACTACTCTTCTCCACCCCCTGGAAACACCTATTGATATGCGGATCCACTAAGGCCAGGTGAGAGAGTCTAGAAATATTGTAATCTTACCCACAAACTGTCAAGTCAACCTCAGCTAAGCACCACATGATAAAGACCACAGAGATGGCCAACAGAAAGCAGCTAGCATGCATGGTAGAAGAGAAAGTGTGTCCTGAAAATCATATAAACAGAAGGAAAAGAAACGGAATTTTTAAAAACTCTAAAATAGTGTTATATTGCTGAGACAGGGCCAAGCTGGGAAACCTCTGGGATAATTGCGTTGTTCTTGAGCACTTTATAAGGCCTGAAAAGGAGAGCCAGGTGGAGGAAGGGTAAGACCACAAAAGATGAGTAGAGAAGAGAAACGAAGCACAAATTCACACATCTAGGGAAAGTGAGCACAACAATACAGAAAACTATTTTTAAATCCACTCAAAAACTGACCAGAGATTCTAAGATTGTATGTTTGCAAAACACAACAGCTGCTGCATTCCACAGCATAGAGGAGAAATAATGGAAACTCTTTTCTCTCTTCCAACAAGACATAACAAAAGCTGAGCTGATGTAATTAATGAAGAAAAGTTGGCTGTTTGAAACAGTGAAGGCACTGAACAACTAAATGGAATGGAAATGAGGTTCACATTTAGGAACAATTCATTATGTATCTGCTGTGCTTTGTATGCACACCATGTTCTGCTAATATTTCCCTCTCCAAACCAGGTCGATAAGCAATGCAAGCTTGGGTAGTTAGAGGCTATGATATAAGCAGCGGGTGGATGTAGTCCTTGAATATAAATTAGCATAGTCCATCCAACTTGAAGAGTCATATAATTGAATACTTCAACTTAATGGATCTGTTTTCAAATTTACCTTAATGGCTCTTCGGTGACCATAATACCTACTTTTCCAGACATCCAAAGTAGAAACCATTATGGACAATATACATGGAATCCCCCAAGGACAGCATATGGAGGAGAGTGTGTGGATTGCCAAATTTAGTGGCTCTGCAGAGAGTGTTTTTGAATTGAATTTGAGTCTGTGGGGATTACAGTTCATTTATGACTGGCAAAACGTATCTTCCTGGTTCTGAAAGATAAATCCCACAGATATGCATGTGGATTTCACAAGTGTTTCTCAAAAACCCTAAGACAAAAAACTCCTTCCACAAAACGCAGAAGTTCTCTAGCTCATTGGAGTGAAGATAAATCATGTATTATTCTGGCAGTATTCACACTTCGAATAGGGGATTTTGTAAGTGTTCCAGCTCTGATGTGAGGAAACTTGATTCAGAAGTTTCATTCCTAAGGTAGTAGGGTTAAATGACTATTTTGATAAATGTAAAGAGGAAGGCTAACAAGACAGTGACAACAGTTTTTGGTATTTTAAAGATAAGTAAATTTTCAGAAGTATGGGGAGGAGGGAACCAGAGCATGGTCACCTTCTTCTTTTTCCAAATAAGATCAGTTTTCATTTTATTTTTATTAACTTGTGCTGTTTTCTATTATTATTATCTTTTCAAAAAAATAATTGGCAACACAAAAGGTGGTAGTTGAAAATGAAGTTCTTTAAATTTAATGTTCTTAGCTTCGTGAAACATCGTCTTGGTTTACCTAAGTGTTCTAATTCCATTGTGGACCAGTGAAACTACTGTGGCAGCCCAGAGCTGGTCTGCAGATCCACAGCTGGAAACCACTTTGTTAGCATGAGCTAGTTCTCTCCCCTAAGCAGCCACTAAAATCTTACTCAAAAGCTTCTGACATCTAATTAGAAAGCAAACCCCTATACTTTAGGACGAAATAATGTGAATGTTTACATTTAATGTAAATGTAAATTCTAGTGAATGTTTACATTTACTGGAGAATAGTGTTTTATTCTGGTCTCATTCAATAAATCCCTTCCTTGAGTACAATTTCTTTTTTTATTCCCATTTTCAAGGACCTGATATAGTTAGGATTTTACCCATCTTTGAATAGTTTGTCAGGCTATTCAAAACTATTGCCATACCTTCAAGCACTAGTAAACTTCTAATTCACATGCCCAGAACACTCTTCTCTTTCTCCTCCTGAGTAAGAAAGCTCTTTTAATACTCATTCTTTTTTACAGGTTAAATCAATCCATGAGGTCCAAGAAACTACTAAGATTGCTTTTTTTTTTTTTTGCCATTGTCTTGAGTGAAATGTCTAGCAATAAATGGTCTGCAAGAGGAAAATTAAGAATCCTTGTTATTTGGCGATTTTTGATGTTGCAGTATTTTTACTTGCAATTTGGCCCATTGTGAAAAAAGAATTTTATTAACACCAATGGAGTAGCTTTCTGCTAAACATGATGATGAGTCTACAAATTGAGTCTTACCCTGAATTAAATTTTGAAAGCCTAGATTTGGGATACCTACATTCAGGCACACTGTGTTCTTTTTCCTATATGTTTGCAAATTAATATCAGCACTCTGACACTTTTAAGAGAAAGATTGGTTACGTCTTCCCTTTGGCAAGATGAACAGACAATCTTCAGTGTTAAGGGCATGGAAGAAGAGTGTTTTTTTTTTTTTACCCTCCTCTTTGTCCTATTACTCTAAAAGCCAATGCATACTTCTATTTACCCAAACTAAGTATAAAATCCCAAACCATGTAATCCACACACCAAAAATAAATGTTTCCATGGTACATTAATCTGAATCCTGGAAAGTAGTGTTGTTGGGCAACTGTGCGCTAGGTGGAACCTCGACCTGCGCACCTGAGCAGCGGAGGGCTCTTGACTCTGAACGAGAAAGAATTCTCAAACAGGTCAGACAAGTGTAGGTAAGGAAGGAATTCATTAAAGCGAGAGTAGAAGTGAATGTCAGCAAGCCGCAGAGAGTAGAGAGCAAGGAAGAGCAGAGGGAGGAAAGGAACGTTCATTGAACTCCTGCTCAGAATAGGGCAGATCCTTTGCCAACTCCTGAAGCCAGTCACCCAGTGACCAGTATCCACTTGAATCTGCACAGTGTGGGAACTGAGCCCCTACCACCCAGGATTTGGGGGAGCTGCAGAGCCGTGGATGGAGTGAGACTATGTTCTGAGAGCTTCCACTTCCCTACTGGTCTGAAATAAAACAGGGAGAGAGAAAAGAATTGTGTTAAGACTAGAAAGCTGAATGAAATAGCAAAGTGACAAAGACATTTACAACCTGAGGTGGATAAATTCTTCTTTATCATACAGAAGAATTTAGAGAAAAGTGCTATTGGCTTATGCAACAAGTGAGTTTATTTGATGTAAGACAGTAACATTCAGATGGGAGTGCAGGCAACCTCAGAGAGGAGATGCACTTAAGGGTTTAGGGTTTGGGGTTTTAAAGGGCCTTTGAGTAGGGGCCAGCATAAGGCATGATGCATACAGGTGACTCATAATTCTTCTGAAGTTTTGTCTTAAAAATAGAGTATTTGGGTGACTGTGTTGACCTGGATCTCGGCATTCTTTATCCACATAGGTTCATTTACACTTCGGAGGTCTATCTCCTGTCCTGGTTACAAAGTTACTTAATTTATTAAGGGCCTGGAAGAAGAGGAAGAGCAGCATACAGATTAAGTTAAAGAATAAGCTTTGCTTCTTTCACAGGCTAAGTAGATTTTACAATGACATGACCCTTGTCCCATGTTCCTGCCCTATCGCAGTAGAACTAGTGGAAGTGATGAAGAGACTTTCTCTTTGTTAATAGTATTACCTAAGTAGTAGTTTTTATTGTTTCTTTTTTTTAAGAACAAGACTGTATTCCTTTTGTGATAAGCAAAATTATATCGAGCATTTTTTTAAATCTGAAATATGTGTCTTACTTTTTCTAGCAACTATGCTTTTATTCTCTGAAAATAAAAACACAGGTACAAGGTGGTAAAAACCCTAAACGCATTTCCTGAACTAAAGATATTGAATGTAGAACTTAAAACTGTATTAAAACCAGCAGAGATCTATTATTTTTCTTAAACATTTACTTTTCAATTCATGCTGGTAATTTCCTCTATGCATCATGTAGAAGCAGCTACTGTTCGCCGGAATTGTCAGTGATTTTGGCTATGTGGTCTGAGAGCCAGTAGAGGTCGCCATCTACCGTGTTCCAGCATTTTGGAGGAGGAAAAAAACCCTGAATATTTGGTTAGAAAAAATGTACAAAGGGGTCAGAAGTTTTCAATATAAAGCTTTCCTCTTGGAAGCTTTGCATAATTGAACCAATATTCAAGTCAGAGAAAGAAGTATAAATAAAAATAATGGATACAAGATGTTAGTGCTATAGAACTTCAAAAAACAGAATTTCTTAGAAATTACATAAAAATTTTTCTAGTTGACTTAGTTAATACAAATCCTTCTTTATGTCAAAATGTTGGAACAAAAACCTCAAAAAGTTATCAAATGCCAGTATAGTAAAATCCATGTATTTGTAAAACGGCTTTGTGGTTTCTTTCCACCACTAGGTTGGAAACCCCTAAAAATCTCAAGTGTTTGCTGTTGCCCCGACCTATTCTGTGACTTTCATTCTCTATGTGAGCTTTTTTAAATGTATTAGTTTCTCAACTACACAATAAAAGTTAACTCATCATAGCATTAGTGTAACTGGTGTTTACAAAGTTATCGTAGTTTTCAAAGAACATTGAAGTTTGATATGTAATTACTGCTGCTGGGTTTCCCAGAGATAGTTTAAAGGTTAATTTATTTTCTGTAAGGCATGACTGAGGTGACAAAAAAAAAAAAATCACAGTTTGGAGGTAGAATGTATAGCTATCTTGAAATAATGAAACATCTACCTTTTAGAAGAGGGGCTAAGCTGAAGCTTATAATTCTGGAATGGACAAATGGGTAGATAACAGAAATACGCTGCTCAAACTAGGGAAAGCTTCCCTATAAACAATTTTCTTGAAGAATGGTTGCTTCTGAAGTTTGTAAGTTTACTATCACTGAAAATATTCGAATGGATCAGATATTCATTTGGTGAGAAGTTGTTAGAGATTTAAATTCTCAGGTTTAGGTGAGAAGCTGTTCTAAACTTCTAAGAAAGATCGATTTTAGCTCTTCCTAAAATTTTAAATTGGTAACAATGTTATATGAAAATCATGACATATTAAATAATGCCAGCTGATGTGATAAATATGCCTAAAAATGTTAGTGGCTTGATATAACCATTTATTTCAAACCCATGTACTGGTCTCATGCTGTTATTGATGGTGGGTACCTTTCCTCACTCTGTATATATTCAAGGACTCAGCTTCTGTTCCTCTTGTGGATCTGCCATCTGCTAGGGCTTTGAAGTACTTTGTTTGCAGCTAAGGGAAGAGGGAAGACGAGCAGGGAATGCACACCTACTTCCTAACTACCTTATCCTATAAATGACACGATTGTTTCTGCTCATATTACATAGGAGAGAATGAGTCATACGCTCCCATGCAGACAGGGAGAAAGGGAAGCACAAACTTTGATGTACAGTTAGCTGTTTTCCATTGTTCATCCCTCTGACCACTGAACGTTTGTGAATCAACTTCTAACACGTTAAACAAACTCAATACCTCTTCAAGGAAGTCCACTCATAGTTATACTTAGTAACTCCTTCCAGAAAACTCAGTGTCCAGAAAATCTGGGGTATACATAATCCTCTCCATCAGGTATGGATGTGACCCTTCATGGTCCAGTGATTGTGTTTGTTTCCTGAAGAAGGGGGCATCATTGGCCCAAATCTTGACCACTTCCTGTATGCACATCTGCTTCCATGTAACTTTACAGCGTCCATTCGCTGTGAATGAAATGCTGTGTCCACCCTTTGATGCTGAGCTTAGCCACATGTCTTGCTTTGACCACTGGGATGTTAGCAGACAAAACCTAGGCAGAAACTTGCCTTCTGCTATCAACTTGAAAACATGCCCAAGGCCAATCTACACAAGGATGAGAGACACATGAAGCAGAGCTAGTTGCCCCAGTCAGAATGCTCGATTAGTGGACAGTCAGCCTGCAGGTATTAGTGAGCTAACCAAGAGAGCCACCTGACCAAGCCCCAGCTGATCTGAACACATAAGCACAAATGCTTAATGTCATCTGACATTTATGTTTTTATAATTGTTATGATACTAGGTAACTGATACATTTCCCAAACTATCAACTCTCAGTGAACACAAACATGTTTTGTTTTGTTGTCCATGGCCTGCACAGTATCTAATACTATGCTTTTCAAAGTTGGAATTCCAATTTTTGTTGAGCTCAATTTAATATAAAACAAGGTTTAGCTGAGAAATGCTTTAAATAATGTCATACATAAGCACAAGTTACTTTTAATATAGTTACAGCACTTTTCTAAAAGTTATAGCACTTCTCACTTCTCAAATCTCTTTCAGATCTCCTTTCATTTGATTTTCATAGTAACCTTATGGACAGTAAAACAGATAGTAATTATGTTACTACTACTCTCAGGTTATGAGTGACTTGCCAGTTTCAACTGGTTAATGACAGGATCAGTTCAAATATACTGGAACCCATACCCTCTGGCTCCCAAAGTCTGTTCTCATTGCTGCACAGGCTTTCACCAGAGAATGAAGGACACAACGATTTTTCATAAATATGGCCGTGACATTCTGCCCCGGTGGTTATTTTCAAGGGTAAGCTTTCTTTCTTAAGAAATCACTGATCCCAACTTACACCTGCTCTCTTATACACAGTATTTTCTATTTAAAGGAGCAGTAGAACTAACTGATCGGTAAATAAGAACTGACTGCAAAGGAATTTTGGCCTGTAGTAGAGTTTCTCAACGGCAGCACTACCGACATTGTGGGCTGGATAATTCTTTTGTGGGGGCTTCCCTTTCACTGTAGAATGTTTGGCAGCATCCTTGGCCTGGATGTACTATATGCCAGTAGCATTCTGCAAGTCATGACAATCAAAAGTGTCTCTAGATATTGTCAGATATCTGCACCCTGCAATCCCCAATTGAGAAACGTGGGTTTGCAGGTTAAATGCAACTAGGGTTTTGCACAAGTGTCAGATTCCTCCAATAGGAGAGTGGAAATCTAAAGGATGAGTTTGTGCAACCTTTTCATTTTATAAGGGAAGAAACCATACCCAAAGGGTTTACAAGCCTTGAAGCTGGTTAATGCCATTTCTCTTGACATATAATTAAATCATTTCATATACTATGTATCTGCTCCCCTTTACCCTGAAAGTGCAAGGATTTTGGATAGTCTATTCAAATTCTAATTCCTGTTCTGGGTTCAGGTAATGATGTCTTAGCTTGCCCTTGGGGTTGAGGAGCCCGATCCTACCCAGATAGGGCCACACAGTTATATCCTCAGTGACTTCTCTTCTCTGCCTTTGCGACTTGCCCAGGAGCTTGCCTGTGTTTGCTGCTCTCCCCCAGGCCAGCCCTAGTGAAAGTCTTTTCTCTTTAGTCTTCTCTTCCCAGTCTATACTTTTAGGTACCCCCTCCAGCTGTTCCCCAAGACTGATTTTTGGCCTGAGCCTAGAGGTTATCTTCTCTCTGTCCTTTTCCTCTTTTAGGCCTTCTTTGAAAACATCCTTCACTGTTCCATAGTTCTAGACCTTTGGATTTCAGCTGCCTTAAGATAAGACCTCTCCAACCCTTTTCTACAGAAAATCTGCTAATCGCCTTTTCATTAGCATCACCCTCCCAAATCCCCATTCAAGTATTCATGAGGCATATTTACACCTTAAAAGTCAAATTAGCAACTTGCTCTTGGAAGTCCCCCCCGTCTCTGTTCTGTGTAAGCACTCCATCCTTATACTCCCTCCCTGCAGCAGCCCTTCATTTTCATTATTGCTTTGGGGTACAGGGGACATTTTATGCCCTGTCCCTTCTTTGAAACATGTAAGTGAATGAAACAAAATAACTATCAAATGTGGATTAACAAATTCAGTCCTTTGGGAATGTTGTTCTATGAAATGTGTGGAAAATAATTATTTGATAAGACTGTTAAATTACAATGAAAAATCCACAATTAAAAACCTTGCTATCAGTATTCAAAGAAAAAATGTCATCTATTCCAAAGAGTGAATGCTAGGGAGGGGTCGAAGATGGTGGCATGAGCAGGGCAGTGGAAATCTCCTCCCAAAACCATATATATTTGTGAAAATACAACAAATACAACTATTCCTAAAAGAGAGACCAGGAGATACAGTACAACAGCCAGGCTACACCTATATCTGCGAGAACTCAGCCCCTCATGAAGCGGGTAAGATACAAAGCCGTGACCCGGTGGGACCTGGGCACTCCCCCACCCCAGCTCACCTGTGGGAGAAAAAGAATCAGAGTGGGAGGGAGTGGAAGCACAGGACTGCTAAATAACCAGCCCTGGTGATCTGCACCAGGAGCACAGACACACATCGCATGGTGTACTGGAGTTTAGAGAAATGGAAGGGCAGGATCCGAAACAGACTGTGAGCGGGTCCCCACAGCCGGTTCCTCTGCAACAAAAGAAAATCAGGCACCTTTTCAAAAGTCTTAAAGAGACAAGGACCCAACAGTGGAACAAAATCATCCCAGCGCACTCAGCCCAGCAGGCTGGGAATCTTGAGGAATTTCGGGCCCTGTAACCAGCTGCTGGGTAAAGCAGCCCCGTCAAAGCCCCTCTCAGTGATAAGCAGTCTGCCATTCATTCCCCTCAGCTAGCACTGCAGACAGTCCAACGGATCCACCACAGCTGCGGAACAGCAGGAGAGCGGCCTCACCCACAGTAACCACACAGAATCTCCTCCCAGTGGGTGCACAGCTAACCAAGAAGGGCCGCAGAAGCCAGAGCAAGGTCTGGAAGGCACCAAGGGGCCAGAACGCACCCAGCATGGCTGCAAACCCCCACAGTACTCTAGGCTAGCCTGAGGGTGACCCATCCATGGAAGCTCAGGGGATTATCCCAGACTGCCTCCTGGTGTGCGGATAACCGGCACAGGCTACAGAGAAGGGGAATGAGAACAACAAGCAGGAAAGGACTTCGTTCTCCCAGCTGACCCACATGGCACCTGCCTGCGACCACTTCTATCACCATGAAAAGACAGAAGAATATGGTCTAGTCAAAAATCACCCATACAACCCCAAAGAAAGGGCGGCCTGGTGGGATAGACTTAAACAATCTTCCTGAAAAAGAATTCAGAATAAAAGACATAACCATACTGATGGACCTATAGAGAAATATGCAAGAGCTAAGGGAGGAAGTCGGGGGGACATTACAGAAATGAAACAATCGATTGACGGGCTTAAGAGCAGACAGGACAGGGTGCAAGAGACTGTTAATGGAATAGAAAGCAGAGAATAGGAGTACAGAGAAACTGAGGCAGAGAGAGATTAAAGGATCTCTAGGAATGAAAGAATATTAAGAGAACTGTGTGACCAATCCAAATGGAACAATATTCGCATTATAGGAGAACCAGAAGAAGAAAAGAGAGAAAAAGGGATAGAAGATGTCTTTGAAGACATAATTGAGGAAAGCTTCCCAAAGCTGGGAAAGGAAATAGTTTCTCAGACCATGGAAGCCTACAGATCTCCCAACACAAGGGACCCAAGGAAGACAACACCAAGGCATATAATAATTAAAATGGCAAAGATCAAAGACAAGGACAGAGTGTTAAAGGCAGCCAGAGAGAGAAAAAAGATCACCAACAAAGTAAAACCCACCAGACTATCATCAGACTTCTCAACATACAGGCCAGAAGAGAATGGCATGATATATTTAAAGCAATGAAACAGAAGGGCCTTGAACCAAGAATACTGTATCCAGAATGGTTATCATTTAAATTTGAGGGAGAGTTTAAACAATTCCCAGACAAGTGAAAGTTGAGGGGATTTGCCTCCCACAAACCACCTCTACAGGATATCTTAAAGGGACTGCTCTAGATGGAAGCACTCCTAAGGCTAAAAAGATGTCACTAGAGAAAATCAGATCAAAGCAAAGAAAGCAGACCATTCAACTACTAACTAAAGGCAAAAAATAAAATCAACTATCCACAAAAACAGTCAAAGGAAACGCAAAAGAGTACAGAATAAAACACCTAGCATACAAAGAATGGAGGAGGAAGAAAAAGAAGGGAGACAAATAAAGAACCATCAGACTGTGTTTATAATAGCTTAACAAGAGAATTAAGTTAGACCATTAGATAGTAAAGAAGCTACCCTTGAATCTTTGGTAACCATGAATCTAAAGCCGGCAATGGCAATAAGTACAAATCTAATGATAATCACCCTAAACGTAAATGGACTGAATGCACCAATCAAAAGACACAGAGTAATGGAATGGGAAAAAGAGCAAGACCCATCTATATGCTGCTTACAAGAGAGTAACCTCAAACCCAAAGATATACACAGACTAAAAGTGAAGGGATGGAAAAAGATATTTCATGCAAACAACAAGGAGAAAAAAGCAGGTGTTGCAGTACTTGTATAAGACAAAATAGACTTCAAAACAAAGAAAGTAGCAAGAGATAAAGAAGGACATTACATAATGATAAAGGGGGAAGTCCAACAAGACAATATAACCATTATAAATATATATGCACCCAACACAGGAGCGCCAGCATATGTGAGACAAATACTAACAGAATTAAAGGAGGAAATAGACAGCAATGCATTCATCTTAGGAGACTTCAACACACCACTCACTCCAGAGGACAGATCAACCAGACAGAAAATAAGTAAAGACACAGAGGCACTGAACAACACACTAGAACAGATGGACCTAACAGACATCTACAGAACTCTACACCCAAAAGCAACAGGATACACATTCTTCTCAAGTGCACATGGAACATTTTCCAGAATAGACCACATACTAGGCCACAAAAAGAACCTCAGTAAATTCAAAAATATTGAAATTCTACCAACCAACTTCTCAGATCACAAAGGTATAAAACTAGAAATAAATTGTACAAAGTAAACAAAAATGCTCGCAAATACATGGAGACTTAACAACATGCTCCTAAATAATCAATGGATCAACGACCAAATTAAAAGAGAGATCAAACAATGTATGGAGACAAATGACAACAACACAAAGCCCCAACTTCTGTGGGACACAGCAAAGGCAGTTCTAAGAGGAAAGTATATTGCAATCCAGGCCTATTTAAAGAAGGAAGAACAATACCAAATGAATAAAGTCACAATTATTGAAATTGGAAAAAGAAGAACATATGAGGCCCAAAGTCACCAGAAGGAGGGACATAATAAAGATCAGAGAAGAAATAAATAAATTGAGAAGAATAAAACAATAGAAAAAAAATCAATGAAACCAAGAGCTGGTTCTTTGAAAAAATAAACAAAATAGATAAACCCCTAGCCAGACTTATTAAGAGAAAAAGAGAATCTACACACATAAACAGAATCAGAAATGAGAAAGGAAAAATCATGATGGACTCCACAGAAATACAAAGAATTATTAGAGAATACTATGAAAATCTATATGCTAACAAGCTGGAAAACCTACAAGAAATGGACAAGCTTAGAAAAATACAACCTTCCAAGACTGACCAAACAAGAAACAGAAAACCTAAACAGACCAAATAACCAGCAACAAAGTTGAATCGGTAATCAAAAACTACCCAAGAACAAAACCCCCGGGCCAGATGGATTCACCGCTGAATTTTATCAGACATGTAGAGAAGAAATAATACCCATTCACCTTAAAGTTTTCCAAAAAATAGAAGAGGAGGGAATACTTCCAAACTCATTCTATGAAGCCAGCATCACTCTACTACCAAACCCAGGCAAAGACCCCACCAAAAAAGAAAATTACAGACCAATATCCCTAATGAACATAGATGCAACAATACTCAGCAAAATATAGGCAAACCGAATTAAAAAATACATCAAGAAGATCATACACCATGATCAAGTGGGATTCATCTCAGGGAAGCAAGGATGGTACAACAATCGAAAATCCATCAACATCATCCACCACATCAACAAAAAGAAGAACAAAAAAAACACATGATCATCTCTATAGATGCTGAAAAAGCATTTGACAAAATTCAACATCTATTCATGATAAAAAGTCTCAAAAAAATGGGTATTGAGGGCAAGTACCTCAACATCATAAAGGCCATATATGACAAACCCACAGGCAACATCATACTTAACAGTGAGAAGCTGAAAGCTTTTCATCTAAGATCAGGAACAGGACAGGGATGCCCACTCTCTCCACTGTTATTCAACATAGTACTGGAGGTACTAGCCACGGCAATCAGAGAAAACAAAGAAATACAAGGCATCCAGATTGGTAAAGAAGAAGTCAAACTGTCACTATTTGCAGATGACATGATATTGTACATAAAAAACCCTAAAGACTTCACTGCAAAACTACTAGAACTAATATCTGAATTCAGCAAAGTTGCAGGATACAAAATTAATACACAGAAATCTGTTGCTTTCCTATACACTAATGATGAGCTAACAGAAAGATAAATCAGGAAAACAATTCCATTCACAACTGCATCAAAAAGAATAAAATACCAAGGAATAAAGCTAACCAAGGAAGTGAAAGACCTATACCCTGAGAACTACAAGACACTCCTAAGAAAAATTAAAGAGTACACTAACACATGGACATTCATCCCATGCTCTTGACTAGGAGAATAAATATTGTCAAAAATGGCTATACTACTTAAAGCTGTCTACAGATTCAATGCAATCCCAGTCAAAATACCAACAGCATTCTTCAATGAACTGGAACAAATAGTTCTAAAATTCATATGGAACCACAAAAGACCCCATGAATAGCCAAATCAATCCTGAGAAGGAAGAATAAAACAGGGGGAATTATGCTCCCAGACTTCAAGCTCTACTACAAAGGTGCAGTAATCAAGACAATTTGATACTGGCACCAGAACAGACCCACAGATCAGTGGAACAGAATAGAGAGTCCAGACATTAACCCAAACATATATGGTCAATTAATATACGATAAAGGAGCCATGGACATACAATGGGGAAATGACAGCCTCTTCAACAGGTGGTGCTGGCAAAACTGGACAGCTGCATGTAAGGAATGAACGTGGATTACTGTCAAACCCCATACACAAAAGTAAACTCAAAATGGATCAAAGACCTGAATGTAACTCATGAAACCATAAAACCCTTAGAAAGAGACATAGGCAAAAATCTCTTGGACACAAACATGAGCAACTTCTTCATGAACATATCTCCCTGGGCAAGGGAAACAAAAGCAAAAATGAACAAATGGGACTATATCAAGCTGAAAAGCTTCTTTATAGCAAAGGACACCATCAGTAGAACAAAAAGACATCCTACAGTATGGGAGAATATATTATATTCATAAATGACATCCGATAAGGGGTTGACATCCAAAATACATAAAGAGCTCATGTACCTCAACAAACAAAAAGTAAATAATCCAATTAAAAAATGGGCAGAGGACATGAATAGACACTTCTCCAAAGAAGAAATTCAGATGGCCAACAGGCACATGAAAAGTTGCTCCACATTGCTAATCATCAGAGAAATGCAAATTAAAACCACAATGAGATATCACCTCACACCAGTGAGGATGGCCAACATCCAAAACACAAACAACAACAAATGTTGGCGAGGATGTGGAGAAAAGGGAACCTCCTACACTGCTGGTGGGACTGCAAATTAGTTCAACCATTGTGGAAAGCAGTATGGAGGTTCCTCAAAAAACTCAAAATAGAAATACCATTTGACCCAGGAATTCCACTCCTAGGAATTTACCCTAAGAATGCAGCAGCCCAGTTTGAAAAAGACATATGCACCCCTATGTTTATCACAGCACTATTTACAATAGCCAAGAAATGGAAACAACCTAAGAGTCCATCAGTAGATGAATGGATAAAGAAGATGTGCTACATATACCCAATGGAATATTATTCAGCTATTAGAAGAAAACAAATCCAGACATTTGCAACAACATAGATGGAGCTAGAGGGTATTATGCTCAGTGAAATAAGCCAGGCGGAAAAAGACAAGTATCAAATGATTTCACTCATATGTGGAGTATAAGAACCAAGAAAAAAACTGAAGGAACAACACAGCAGCAGACTCACAGAACCCAAGAATGGACTAACAGTTACCAAAGGGAAAGGGACTGGGGAGGATGGGTGGGAAGGGAGGGACAAGGGGTAAAAGGGGCATTACGATCAGCAAATGTAATGTTGGGGGGCACGGGGAGGGCTGTACAACTCGGAGAAGACAAGTAGTGATTCTATAGCATCTCACTACGCTGATGGACAGTGACTGTAATGGGGTATGTGGTGGGGACTTGATGATGTGGGGAGTCTAGTAACCATAATGTTGCACATGTAATTGTAGATTAATGATACCAAAATATAAAAGTAAGGTATAAAAACGTGGCTTATGGCATAATAAAAAAATAAATATTAAAAAAATATGTCATCTATTTGTATTTAGGAAATTGACTCTTTTCATTATAAACTATCAAGAATAGAATCTGGTTTCAAATGATTATATATTAACCTTTTATAAAAGTTGCTATAATATGTAGTAAGGAGAAAAAATAGCATACCAGAAAGCCCTCAGGTAAAAGGTACTTGGAAACTGTATATACTCTTATTACTTCCGTTAGGAATGGTTATTCATTTGCTTTTAAAATGATCTTGACTTATTCAAGGAGAAGATGGAGGGAGAGAGAGATTGTTAAAGAGACTCAAAATCTCCGTTGAGATTTTAGTCAGGCAAATAAAAACAGAGAAGATTTATAAGTGAGGATGCAGTTTGATTCTGCCATAAATACAGATGCTGAGCAACTTCTGCTTCACATGGAATCTAAGACATTGCTGAGTCCAAAATCTCTAAAGATGAACCAGAAGTATATGGGTACACTGCACATTTCTGAGCATCCCACTGGTGTGCAATATACATTAATAAATATCACCTGGAAAACTTAAAGTGTTTTTTTCTCAGCTCATTTCACGTTATATACTTCATATTTGTTTTGTTTTGTTTTTTTCAGGAAAAGTAATTTTCCAAGCTTGAGGATGTACTTTTAACTTATCATCTGGTTTGGGAAAGAATAGTTTTTATACTTAGCATTAAAACAAATAATTCTTAATGAAAGCCTCTTTTTAAAAATTTTCTAATAGCTATATGTTTTTAAGATACCTACTAATGAGTGTTTTTAAGTGGACATGATGTCTGGGTCTAGGAAGCCACAAAGCAAAGAAAAAAGTTGACAGTTACCAAGTAAAGTTAGGCTGGGTGACGTGTATGTACAGGAAAGTTAGTTTCGTAAAATGCACCTGCTATGGCTCGCTTGTGTTCCTCTTAATGCTTCATAAGCACAGGCTGGTTGGAGAGAGGAATTCAGTTCTCATTCCCTGTTTATTAGCCAGTATCAGCAAGAAGAAATACGGAAGTATCAGAGAAGGTCTGATTCCTTCTTCACAGCGGCTGTTCCATAGCAGGAGGGTTACCCACTGCCGCAGTAATGCGGTACCAAAAAGCCGGCACAATGCTTCAGAGGCACGTACAACAATAAACATTTATTTTAACTTATGAGTACCCAGGTTGGCTGGTGCCCTGTGGGTCTCAGCTGGGCTCAGCTCATCAGAATTGGGCTTGTTTATGTTTCTGCAGCCAGCTGGAAGACCGGCCAGTGGCTGGCTGTGCCAGGATGGCCTCAGCAGGGACAATTCTGTTCACCTACAGGATTTTGTCACTTCCCTTCAGCAGGCTAACAGGGTGGCAGGAATCCAAGGGACGAAGCAAATGTGTCCTAGGCCGCTTGAAGCCCGTGCTCAGAACTGGAATTCGCTGCTTATGCCACATTCTTATGTCTCAAGCAAGTCACAAGGCCAGCCCAGAGTCAAAGACTAGGAAACAGACTCCAGCTCTTCATGGAAGGAACTGGGAACTCTCAAGTCAAACAATGTGGACATAGAAAGCAGTGGAAATTGGGAGAGTTTTGCAATAAATCCACTACATAGGACAAAAAGCTGGGGAATGGGACCTGGGGGGCTATATCTCAAAGCTGCATTTTTTTCCAACAAGTACCCAACTTTTTGTAGGTTGTATGTTATTAAGAGAAGTGGGATGCTATCTCCTCTTTGATACTATCACTGCTGATACTATTTTATACTTAAGTACAGTGGAAAAATCAGATACACCAGTTCTAGTTTTTGGTATATTTTAATGATTCAGAACTTCATTTATCTAAGTAAATTTCTCCACCACCACTAGCCTAATATTATGAATTCTTCTCTTCAATTTGTCCTGTGTATATAAAGTGAGTATTTTTTTTTAACGTTCCATGGAGATGGTGACTAGTGTCCCTTTTGTGCTTGTCTGTATGTGTGTGCTTCCCCTAAACTAATTCCCCTTCATGTGGAAATCTCTTTCCTTCTTTTTCTTAAGCACACATTCCTCCTTCTTAGGATAGCAGTCCTGCAGCCCTTGGATTTCTCTATGAGGACTTGCCCTTCTCCCTTTCTGTGATGACTGGGTATCAGGATTTAGGGACATAACTCAAACTAATCCATTGTCTCCTCTGCACGGGAATTTCAATATGTGGTTTCTCAGCTCCTCCTTTTAATTCTATGAATTACCTCATATTCTTCCAAGAAATTTTATTTTGCAAATTATCCAGAAGTATTTTCTGTTCCTTATAACCAGAGAACACTAAAAGATGTATTTCTTAAATTTTGTTTCATGTATATGTTTATCTGCAAACATTTACAGAATATATTACTGTCACTCCAAATTCTTATCTAAGGTGTATAAATTAGTATTTTTACTTAAAATAAAAGGCAGAAACATACTGAATATTCAGTTGGATGAGCAGCCATGGGAGGTGTTGGACATAATAGTAGAACATAATGATATTTGATTATCTTTTTTGACAGTAAAAAAGAAGCAAGAGACCGTAGAAAGGGTGCGATCTTTGAAGTAAGATCAGAGTTCTAATTGTAGGTCAGATGTGTACCAGATTATAGTCTTGGATAAGTATTCAATTTCTTGACCACTAGAATATGATTTACAACACATCAGCATTCCAATCTTAGTGATAATTAGAAACAATGTATAAAGTGATTGCTGCATTATCAGTGCTCAATAATTTATAAATATTAACATTGTACATATTAGTAGTGAAGAACTAACCTTCTCCTTTGTTTCTGCTTGTGGGAGGTAACTTCTAAATCCTTGGAAGTTCTCAAGTGATAGGAGCATCTTTGCTACTCATGTCAGGTCCCTCAGATGACACCTAATATTTTACGGTAATAAGGTGACTTATCATGGGCCCCCAGATAGTTTATGGTAGCAAGATGACTCAGATGGGGACTTACCACATCAAAAAGACCACCTATGTAATCAGAGGATTATGGCTTCAAGCCTGGGTTATCAGCCTGACCTCTGGGGACGGGAGAGGACAGACATTGAGTTCAACTGCATGAGTAGTCACTCTGTCAATGACGCCCACACAATGAAGTCTCAATAAAAACTCTGGAAACTGAAGCTCAGGTGTGTTGGCAATGCTTCATGCACTATTGCCATGTACTGGTGCCAAAAGGGAAGTGCATCCCTGAGCACACAGAAGCCTCACATGTGGAGCCCTCCCAACCCCAGATTCTGCTCTACACATCTCTTTCTTTGGCTGGTTTTGATTTGTATCCTTTAGTATAATATAAATATATTTGTTAAGTATAGCCCTTTCCTGAATTCTGTGAGTTGTTCTAGTGAATTTTTGAAACTGATGGTTGTTCTGGGAAACCCCCAGACTTGCAGCAGATGTCTGAAGTTTTGGGCCAACTTGACAGTCTGGGGAATGTGTTCTTAACCTTGATTTTGCTGAGTCTCAGTAGCATATTATATTCAACTAAATAAAATGAATATTACCTCCTTGAAACTGAGGAGGAAAAACTGGTTTTTCTTCTGGACAGCTGGGAAAGGTAATTGGAAATTAATTGTATTTAGAATGTGTAAATGCAAGTATTACTCTCTTTAGTCCATACGTGATCATTGTTATATTTTGGCAAATGTAAAGAAGCATTTTCAACAACCTGTATATGTTCACATGTGATCTCCCAAGATCCTATGCTCCTTTTATTAACATCTTATATTCTTAAATCCTTTAAGTCTACCAAAGGGATTTTAAGAAATATAACCCTTATATTTGGGAAAAGACATCTTTGCTGGTCTTAGGCCATGGAGCTGAATATAATCTTTCTGAAATTTACCTACAATAATAATGACTACCATTTATTAAAGAGTCCCTGTCATATGCCAAACACTATGCTCAGTGCTTTTATATGTACATATCCTAATCTTTATAACCAAACTGGGAAATACTTATTATCATTCCCTTTTTTAAGATGGTGATTACTAATTCCAAGAAAGATCTCCATAAAAACCTGTTAATCACACAGTTAAGTATAGTAGATGTACAGAAATTTGACAATCTTAGTACCATCTTTAAGGGGTAGAGAGAGGGTCAGTGAAGGGTATTAATACTACATAATAGTTCAAAATTGGAGGACATAACAAAGTAAATGTTTTAAAGCAGCCTTGATGGCAAAGTTTCCTGGTAGGTGAGTTGTTTGTCTGGATGATAATCTGCTGATCTGATATAAGAATATTGGCCAGAATGAGTCCTCTTTTCCCAGAAAAACTAGTTTGCAAGAATCTCCTAAAGCAAAGAGAAATTATGCTTTAGTTTGCATTCTTATCTTCCCGGACGAGAAGTACCTGAAATGAGTAGTTAAGTCATGTCAACATGGATGGGCTCAATCTCAAACATGAGGAAATTCAGTCATTTTCCAAGGGCTACATCTGGCTCAGTGACTCCAAAGTCCTAGCTTATTCCACAGCACTAGACTTTCTCTCCAAATATCTTTATATGTCCCTGAAAAATATGACTGCATGTTGCCACATAGCTCCACTACCGAGACTAAGAACCGTGAAAAAATAATTAAAGACAATTTCGGTGACACATACAAACAGTATTTAACACCTCATGAAGCAGACACACAATCTAAAGAACTGTGAGGCAGGGTAGAAAATGGCAAGCTTTTAATAGAGCAAAGAATAAGAAATAAGGAAGAGAAAAATAGAAAATGAGTAAGGAGCAGGGAAATAAATACAGAGCCCAGGTTGACTTGGTTTGGAGATTGGCTGACTGGATATAGTGCCTTTATGGTCGAGTGGAGCATTTACAAGGAACATAAAATTTACCTAAATTCTGGTTTGCTGCATGGTACCCCCGGCAGGACCAGCTCAGTCTTGGTCCTAGAAAGTCATTTCAGTGGAACTAAGGTTGCCTGCATCAACGTGACTCTACTGTCTTTTCCCAGGAAGATAAGACTATAGACCAGTAGATTACTTCATTGCTTTGTAGGAGAGGAAAATTAATTTTTCTTGTACCCTTCTGAGTTCTTGGCTGACAGCCCCCTATAATAAAAGGTAGGTTAACAGGAGAAAAAAAATTTTAATTATGTATCCCATAAGGGAGCCTCACACAAATATGACTCGAAAGGCAGCCAGATGATTGAGGCTCGTATATGTCCTAGCTAAGGAAAGGGATAAGGAGCTTCAAAGGCCAAAAGGCAGTTCACAGGTGAGAGGTGCAAATATGTAGTAACCAAAGGTTGGCCTGCCGCACACGTAAGTCTCCCTGGTAATGGCTGTCTTCCGGGTGCAGGCCTCCCCCACCTTCTTCTGATGTAAACTTCATTTATGCATATCCATTTTCCTCCCAAAAGGGCAATCTTGTACTCTGTTTTCAGAGTTTCTCCTGTGTCTGCAAGTTTCTTAAAAATGATCAGCTAAAAAAAAAATTCTTATGCCAAAGAGGTGTATTTGGGGGGCACATTCTGTTACTCTTCAAATTAGTTTAGGGGCTTCTAGAAAATTCATTCAGAAAAATAAACTCTTCCTTTTTTCAGGATAGTAGATTGCTTATCTGGGTGAGCTGCTTGCTGATGAAAGAACTGTTTACTCATTATGAATCACTGCAAGATCCTCACCTCTCTGTGACCAGCAATCTTAAATTATTTATATCAGAAACTTTTCCTTATCCCAACCAGATCCCTGTCTTGAAAGACTAGGATCGAACCACTGGAGCGCAGACTGCAAAACCTTACAAATTATCTACCTTGAGTTCCTCCTTCAGGGACACTTACTACAACTCTATCAAGCTGATATTCTCTCTTAACAGTAAGGATACAATTATACTAATAAAAGTTGGCAATGACCCGGCTTTGCTTAATCAGCAGGTTTAGCTGGTGGTTATCAAAGTCTTGTGAGAGACTTGACTAAGTGGATCACCACAGGGAAATGCTAGAGGAAGTACATGCCACTGAATAATCTAGTGCATAAATAATCTAAACCAATTGCCCCTACAACAGAAGGACATTTCTAACCCTTCTAGAGTCCTTGGGCAAGTAAAATAAGAATAATAAGGATATGTTGTAAATACTCCATAAGCAGTGCATATTGAAATTTTAATCCCATGCCTGGCACACAGTAAACACTCAGTCCTGGGAGTTGTTGTTATGATTGAATACTTCTGATTCCATCTTTCCTCTTCATCATTCTCAGCTCCATATTCAAGCTCATTAATGAAGGGATTCAATTTTAAACACTAAACAGAATTTATAGGCCGTTAACTTGAATCTTAACACAAAGAAATAAACACTTAGCTTTCTTCTAAGAAAATAATACCTAATACACACATAAATTATATTAATAAAATCTATAGAATATTTATTAAGGTACATTTTCACATTAATGTTAGAATGTACTTATCAAAAATACTTACTAGATGATACACGCTATTCAAATGCCTCTATCATACCAAAACAAAGTTTTAAGTATCATATGATTTTATTTTTAAAAAGAAAGCTCTTGTCTGTATGACGCTGCTCTTTAACATCACCAGTTGTAATCTAACCAGAGTCAAGGTACCTGGTCCTTTACCAGAAGAGAATTCAGACTCTTAGAAAATAGCCCTGTCCCCTTTGACTTAGGGCAAACAATCCTCCCAGACCTGTCACTGGCCTAAGACTGATTTCATTCTCTTGCTCGAAAGGGCTGATAACATCTTGTAATCACATTCACTTGGTGCAGCCTTTCACGAAGAGCTGAAGTCTGCCGCTGAGTGTCATTCAGACTCAGTCAAGATGGATTTATATAACACAGAATGTGTTGGAGATAATAAGAATGGAGTGATATTTTTAGATCTTTTTAAATTTAAAAAGCTTTATGCCACCATTAGCACATTCATTAAAGCAGCATTCATTTATGAGATTGGTTTTTATGCATATGTAATGTATCAAATTAAGCAGAAGAAAATAACTCTAAGCCTTCTTATTTTAACTGCCTTTCCATTTCACAGGTTTTGGAAAAGTAATTCTTAATTTTTCAATTAATTTTTTTATTAAGTTCTCCCTGTAGGAATAGAGATTCATTTCTGAATACTTTCAGAAAGACAAATAGAGATTAATCAAAGTAGTAAAGATACTCTGTAAGGGTCATTGTTTTCTCACTCTACATGGAAACAAGGCTGGACCTTCTCTTCTTCTGCATTCCCATTATCTACCATCCTGTAGATCAGGATGGCAAATTCAAAAACCCAGGGAGAAAAGTCAGGTAAACAAACAAGGGATGTGTGCCCAGCAGAAGACAACAGAGATATGGAGGCTGTGGGAAGCTGGCGCCATGGCGCGTGACTCATCTTGATATCATAGTTGCTATTTAGTTCTAGCCAACTGGAATTGTAGGCCCACTGTTGCATATTTATGGAAATTATTTTCAACTGTTAAGTGTTAAATGTTGGCAACTAATTCAAATCAAAGACAAAAATATATTCTGTAGGTCTGTGAGCCAAAAGGAAGGTATCAGTCAGAATCAGGTCATAGCCTACCATGTGCAACATCTGACTTAGAGTGAAATGAAATTAGAAGACAGAAATGTTAGAAACATCAAAAGGTAGCAGACAGAAAGAAAGAAAAAAAAAACGTATCAGGAATCCTTTGCTTGCAAGTGACAGATAATTCAGCTCCAATTGGATTTTCAAAGTGGGAGATATTTATTACCTCATGTACGTGAAAAATCAGACGTATGGGTTGACTCAGGCAGGGCAGTTGGGAGCCAGTTTGAACCATCCGTCTGATGGCACTGCCCAGACGCCCGGTAAGAAGGAACCGCAATGCGGACTTCTGAAAGGAACATCCCCGCTCTCTCTCATTATTATTATGGTGTTTGGAAATGTTGTTATTGGTTACTTTCACCTAAGTTGGAAAACCAAATTTAATATACCCTGGGAGAAATGCCACGGGCAAGACCCCCTAATTCTTCCAGGTCGTAAAGATACCTCGAGACAACTGCTGGGCATAAAAGCCATAGGGCATAAGTCTGCAAAGGAGTAAGAAGAGCTCACCTTCTCAAAGAACACTGCTTCTCTCTCACTTACCAACTGCCCATCTCCCTGTATGGCCCCGGAAGATGGCTGGTTAGTCAGAGACGGGTAAGATTCCTCAAGGGAGGAACAACCTAAGACAGGCACAGTCGCAGGGGGGCCATCAGGTGAGCAATAGGGAGCCAACAGAGGTGAGGCTCAGAACCTCAGCCCCCAGTTTTGAGAGAAATCTTCTGCGCGCATGGCTGTTTTGTTGCCCTTGTCGCGCTCGGATCTATACCCAGTTTATAGGCATGAATCTGACAGTCTACACTTGCTTTCCTACTGCACTAAACTCTACTTTTCATCTTTATCTTATATCAAGATTTAAACAGCTTTCTATTAGAAACTGTAATCTTTATTACTTTTACCTACTACTTTAACATTTTATTATAGAATAATAGGAGGGGGATGCGAGAAAGATATTGGAAACAAGTATTGAGTTATAATAAATGGAGATTGTTTGAGTGGGTTCCAGTTCCCCCTCCCCACCCCTATGTGGCCTCTAGATGGCATATTTGATGAATGTGGAAATGGGTTTAAAGAACAGGTGGTTCCCTCTGGCTAACCCGCCAGAGAACACCTTGATAAATTATAAAAGTAGTAAGAACAGGGCATTGCCTGACTTCAGATCAGAAAAATCTCCATTGTAAGTCTTACTGAAAATGGGTCCGAGGCACACTCCGTGACATTTATCCCTGCCTGCCAAAAGGTCATCACGTCCTTTTGGAGACAGCCTCTTTCTTTCTTACCAGAGATGGAGAATGGGAGTATAGCTATGAAAGAATAACAACCCTATATAAAAATAATAGAATAGTAAACTTTAAATAGTCATCTGTAAAAAAAAAACAAGAATCTGGCACCTACCTAAACTTTGTGAGATTTTTCTAACCACAGTAACTAGGAACAAAATTTACTTAGAAACAAGTAGACCGCTAAGATATGTCAAAATGATTTAATCTCATTTTCTAAATTCATGTAACCCTGCTATGGGTCAGTTAAATGATTAATAACTGTACTTTACTTTATGTAATCGAAGAGTATATAAATAATCTGCTACTTTTAATTAAAGGCCAGGCTCAGCTTTTGCTAGTGTCTGTGTCCTCATTCACTCAGCCGCCGACGCCATCCATCCTTCAGGGACCCCTGGACTAGCTGGAGCTGGACTCTGGCACAGGGCTGGATCTAGCAATTCAATAATGTCAGCATCATTTCTCTCTATTTCTTCCCTCGGCCTTCCACAGTGTCTGCTTTAACCTCGGCTCCATATGGTGATGCTCAGTAGATTCAGGTTTGTCTATTAGAGTTAAAAAGTAGCTGCCATATTACAAACTTCACATTTTCACAGTTTTCCTATTAAGAGAAAGGAAGTTCTGTGCTCCTGCAGAAGGGAGTCTCTTTCCAAAAAGGGCAAAACAATAAAGTTTCCCTTTGTACACAACTACCTCCAGTGAGGTTGTGGCCCTACCTTGGACCACTGTGGCCAGGAGATGGAATCACCATTTAACTTAAGCCATTCAGAGTTTCAGGGGATTCCCTGGAAAAACCCGACTCAATAATACATAGGTGAGAATGGCAAAGGGTAGTTTCACAATATTTTGTTAAGGGATTACTGCTGTAGAGAAAGGGAAATGAACAGAAAGTCATAAACAATAGTTATCTACCAGATTAGGAGAAACCATTAAGGAAACTGAAAATAAAAATATGAAATTTTCAATGTGGAAGGTGTGGGAATCAAAGGCAGTTGCTGCAGGGACCTAAAGTACAAAAACAGGAAACAGCCACTGCAAAAGTACTAGAAGAAAAATGGGAGAATTTTTTTTAATGATGTTGAAAAAGGTTTCTAGTTCACATACAAAATTTAGAAGTCATAAAGGAGACACTAGATAAATTTGACTGCACAAAAATTTTAAATCTGATATGTCTACAATAACGTAATTGTATTAAAAAAGACACATAACAAACTGGTAACATATTTGCAACTCATACCACACACAAAGGAATATAATATCTTTAATATTTAAGAAGCTCTTACAAATCGCATGGAAAGGTAAACCCAATAAAACACTGAGCATGTTATTAATATGAAAAAATTTGGTTTAAAAATATAAGAAGATGCTTAACTTCAGTTCTAATTAAAGAAATGTAAACTAAATGAAGCAGACATTATTTTTCACATACAAGATTACCAAAGATCAAAAAAGTTCAATGTGGCAAAGCTGTGAGGAAGCAAAGCTTTTCAGACATTTCATGGGAGCATAAATTGGTGCAGTCTTTCTTTTTATTGCTATTATTAATGTACAGTTAGATGAGCAATATTATGGTTACTAGACTCCCCCTATTATCAAGTCCCCACCACATACCCCATTACAGTCACTGTCCATCAGTGTAGTAAGATGCTATAGAATCACTACTTGTCTTCTCTGTGTTATACTGCCTTCCCCATATCCGCCCCCCCTGCTACATTATGTGTGCTAATTGTAATGCCCCTTTTCCCTCTTATCCCTCCCTTTCCACCCATCTTCCCCAGTTCCTTTCCCTTTGGTAACTATTAGTCCATTCTTGGGCTCTGTGATTCTACTGATGTTTTGTTCCTTCAGTTTTTTCTTTGTTCTTGTACTCCACAGCTGAGTGAAACCATTTGATGCTTGTCTTTCTCTGCCTGGCTTATTTCACTGAGCATAATACCCTCTAGCTCTATCCATGTTGTTGCAAATATCTGGATTTGTTTTCTTCTAATAGCTGAATAATATTCCATTGTGTATATGTACCACTTCTTCTTTATCCATTCATCTACTGATGGACACTTAGGTTGCTTCCATTTCTTGGCTATTGTAAATAGTGCTGCAATAAACATAGGGGTGCATATGTCTTTTTCAAACTGGGCTGCTGCATTCTTAGGGTAAATTCCTAGGAGTGGAATTCCTGGGTCAAATGGTATTTCTATTTTGAGTTTTTTGAGGAACCTCCATACTGCTTTCCACAATGGTTGAACTAATTTGCATTCCCACCAGCAGTGTAGGAGGGTTCCCCTTTCTCCACATCCTCGCCAACATTTGTTGTTGTTTGTCTTTTGGATGGCGGCCATCCTAACTAGTGTGAGGTGATATCTCATTATGGTTTTAATTTGCATTTCTCTGATGATTAGGGATGTGGAGCATCTTTTCATGTGCCTGTTGGCCATCTGAATTTCTTCTTTGGAGAAGTGTCTATTCATGTCCTCTGCCCATTTCTTAATTGGATTATTTACTTTATGTTTGTTGAGGTGAGTGAGCTCTTTATATAATTTGGATGTCAACCCCTTATCGGATACGTCATTTATGAATATATTCTCCCATATTGTAGGATGTCTTTTTGTTCTACTGATGGTGTCCTTTGCTGTACAGAAGCTTTTTAGTTTGATATAGCCCCACTTGTTCATTTTTGCTTTTGTTTCCCTTGCCATGGGAGATATGTTCATGAAGAAGTTGCTCATATTTATGTCCAAGAGATTTTTTCCTATGTTTTTTTTCTAAGAGTTTTATGGTTTTGTGACTTCCATTCAGGTCTTTGATCCATTGTGAGTTTACTTTTGTGTATGGTGCAGTCTTTTTAAAGGATAATTGGCAGTATCACTCAATTTAAAATGTACTACCTTATGGCTATGCAATTTGACTTCAAGGGTTGTATCTTGAACTAGTTGGGTGCATTACTCATTACAGCAAAATAGAATGCATACCACAGGAAACTGTGAGGTGTCTCAGTAAGAGGGTGTCATTTCTAACTCCCTTTTATGGGCCTTTGGCTTTGATTGAATGATATAGGGGAGAGGCCAACAAAGTGACCCCTCTAGCATCCATATTTTGGTCTCTCATTTATATGCATACACACAAAGAAGAAGAGGACTTCTTGAAAAGTAGATAATTCCAACTCTTGGGGCAGAAAAAAATCAGTATTGATGGGACACCTATTTGTTCCTGCTGAGTATAGATGAGGAAACTGAATTCTAATTGGTGTTGCTGGACATAAGCATGCTTTTAAAAATGTCAGTGAAAGTGCTGAAATAAAAAGAGGCAAATTATAGGGGCCCTTATTTGCAAAATATTTACAGTTTGAGTATTAAACAATAATAATTATGACGATTA
Organism: Smutsia gigantea; assembly: GCA_032199065.1. NCBI lineage: Eukaryota > Metazoa > Chordata > Mammalia > Pholidota > Manidae > Smutsia > Smutsia gigantea. Next base: position 10,665 of record JAVSCE010020272.1, on the reverse strand, counting down.
TAGTAATTTTGCTATAGTTAGTGAAACAGAATCTAAGGAAGTCTATAAGTTCCTAACAATATTCAAACAAGAAAAGTTTATGTAAGATTCCCAAAAGGTACTGTAATACAAAAGAAGTGAGTGAATATGTTAGAATATGCTTAATATTTTATTTATCTGAATATATAAAGAATTATTAGTATACAAAAGTATTAAATATGTCTATAAAGTTTAGGTATGTACTTACTTTGATCAATACAGAATACATAAGAAAGCCATGTCATCACAGCAAAAGTAGATTCAGTAACAAGAAAAGGCCCGATCAGCTCATATAATTAATCAGATTCAAAGGGTGTCCACAGTTAATCGGCTTCAGTGGTCACACACAATAATCAAGAAAAAGGAGGGCTCAACAGAGTATTGTAAAGTGATAAATTAACCAAATGCACAAGAGTAAAGCTGACTGTGCAGACACAATCCCAGATCTGGGAGCAAAGAGTTCTGGGCAAAAGGCAGCAAAAATAAGTATCTCACAGCAAATGTCCTTTTCTGTAGCCAAGACTTAGAAAGAAGTCCAGCAGGGCTGGAAAATGATCAATGAGTGTATAAATGGTAGGATGAAGACCACATTATGTAGCATTTTGTAAGCCACAGTAAGAGGTGGGGATATTACTCCTAGCACAGTGAGAAGTTACTGGACGGTTATATGCAGAGGAATCAGGAACTATGAACTTGTTAGCCGCTGTCCCTAGCTGGGTGCAAGAGTGGAAGATGGAGACCAGTTCTCCCTGCCTGGATCATAGTTCAAATACTCCCTTGCCCCATGAAGACTTCCCTACTCACCTAAATGGAGATAATCTCTCCCTTCTTTACACTGGTAACACTGTGTTGCTCCTATTTTATGACATTTATTACATCCAGTCTAGTAATTTTAGGAAGCTGTTATGTTTCATCAGCCTTTAAAAATCTTGGGATGTGAAATCCTACAGGATAGGAATTATATTTTGTATATCTTTGCATTTATAACAGAGCTTAACTCAGTGGCTAAGACAAAATAAATATTATATGAGGATGAAGGAGTAAGAATTTATTTTTGCTCAATGGCAATGTAGAGAATCAATTCCTCCACAGCCTAATAACTGTTGAGAGAATTTAAGAAGTAAATGACTGTTGGTATTGATCTAAAGTATGGAGAAAGGTGGGGGAAAAAGGATGTCTCAACTTTCTAAGTAGAACCAATTCTATGTTCTGGATAAAACAGAAAAAATAGAACTCTTGAAAAACATTAAAAGTTTAATTAATCTAAATGGGAAAAATAAAGTTGAAAACATCACTGTCAGTTTTTCTGAAAAAGCTCCTTAGCAAAAAAATGAAGAAAGAAGCAAATAGTATTGTTTGCTGGTGAAAAAGAAATTAAGAGTTTTTCATGGGCAGTATGGAAAGGACGGAATATCATATATCAGAAGAGGATGCCCCGTACGAAGGACGGTCAGGACTAAGGCGATGTGCTGGGTCGGCCCGGAATAGTGAGCAGGGATGAGGGGAAGGAGACTGCACAGGTGCATGGCGTGGGGTCTCCTAATCCAGTAATGATGCTTCCGACCGGGAGCAGGGAAATGATTTGGTTTCTGTGAAACCATTAAAGTATAAACTTACTGGCATGGATTTACTTATCTGAAGACAACCTTATGAAGTCAGAAAAACACAGTTTTAGGGCAAACAAAAACAAGAGGAGCATTAGTTATCATTTACCCAAGCTTTTTATTTTGTGGACAAGGAGACTGAACCACAGAAATATGAAACAGCGTGCTGAGGTCACCAAACTAAGCAATAGAAACACAAAATTTGAATCCAAGTTTCCTAACTGCAGTTCATTGCTCTTTCCACTATACTCTGTAAATTGGGTGGTTACAGTGTTTCCCCTTATTTTTGTCACAGTGCTCAAAATTCTTTTGGACAATTGTCTGCAGTCTCAGGGGACTGCTAGTCAAGTCGTCTTCCAGCTAAGGCCTGAGTGTTTAAGCAAATGTCAGTCAACTCAGACTCTCTCTGTGGGACTCTGAATGCTGAGCACCCCGATTCTAGGACAGGAAAACTGAGGTTGCTGAGTGTTTGCAAGAATGGCAGGCTGACAAGCCCATCAGATGGACTCAGCTGCTAGGACCCTGGAGGCCCCTCCTTCTTGTTCTTAGCCTGGTTCTGACACTTTTCCTTCCAATTTTGAATTATCCCATGCTATTCACATTTACATGTTTCGTTACTACATTTTTAATTTTTCTGCTTAGCACAGGGGAGTCTGTTTCTTTTGCCTACAAACAAAAAAGTCGTAACTGCCACTCTGCTTCTAGGAATACAACATGTAAGGGCATGACATTAAAGGAACAGCAAAAAAGGAAAGGAAATGACAGAACTGAAGGTTTATAAACAAGACTGAAGCAGAACTTCAAATTAGGGGTGTACATCTATTTATTCATTTACTGATTTAGTACATTTTCATTAAATATTCTGTGTCAGACTGGAGGTAAAGAGAGCCCATGACACATGTCAGGGACCCCACAGATGACCTGGGCAACAGGAGGAACAGAAATGGGTCCCACGAGCAAGCTTCAGAGACTGGGGTAGAAAGCCATCAGAACAGGAGCTGCAAGAAGACTGATCCCCCTGGACCCCTGGAGCCGCCTCACTCTTAATCCTTTGCTGCCTCTTTCACTCTTCCTTTGAATTTGGAAATTCTCAAGCTGATCCCTGAATGTGGGGCATGGCTGAGTCCGTAGGTGGTGCTAAGAACAGAAGGCACAGTGAAATTACTACACTGTCTTTCTATCTCTTACCTGGGCCTTGCAGCTATATTAAAACATCCCTGGAAAAAATGGTCCAGGAGTTGAGACTGGGATTCTTGACCTGACTTTGCATTGCATTGGTGCCCCCTGAGCCAGACAGTTCATCTCACTGGGCCCCAGTGTCCTCTTCTGCACAAAGAAGAAACAACACCCACACTGTTTACCTCCTGAGTTGTGATAAACATGAGAAAATGGATGCGATAGCTTAGTAAATTGAGAAAAAAGATCAAGAGAAAACAGTTACTTTCCCCTTTGGCATCATTTTAAGCCTCTGTTATGAACAGCCATTTCTCAGCCATGGCAGAGAGAGAAGTTTAAAACAAAACAAAACAAAACAATGAGCTAAAGAAAAAGGCGATTGTGACTCTGCGGCCTGTTTCAAAGGCCAGCCTCCGGGTTATACAGCTCCTAGAACCTAGAAACAAGGACAGAACCAAGGCTCTGGGAAGGGTTTTTACAAAAAATTAAAGCTCAGAAAAAGTATACCATGACTGAGAAATTACCAATGTATTCAGAAAATATATGTATTTCTATTGGGAATAATCTCTTTGAGGATGAGAATATATCTTTTATTTATGAATTCATGCATCTGGCATAGGTTTATCCCAAATAAATACTGGTTGAATAAATGATGCATGAAAATGACTCTTACCTTTGGACCAAATGCATATACTTGCCCAGTATGATGCTTGTATCTTCTAAAGCTGTGACATCAACATGCTGTTCAGAATGGCAAACTAGTTACAGACTTTGCCTACAATCCTTCTGATTTCATAATTTTATGTCACTGAAGTAAAATTACAAAAATATAGAACAAAAATGGGAAAAAACACATAGCAATAAAGATAAGGTGCTAACACTTTTTGAGAAAGTTTAATTCCATGAAGGCAAGAATGAGGGAAAGAGAGAAACAAGGCAGGGAAAGAGGAGTAGAAAATTAAAGTGGTACCTCGCCAAGCTGGCTAAACCTTTTTAACTTAGTTGGTTAAAAAGGAGATCTTCAGAGAGGCTCTCTGAACTACTATCCCAGAACAGTCCATAGTCAAGGAGGAAGAGAGAAGAACTGTTCTGCTAGCCTCTCCCTGTCCTAGGTCCCCCATTGTTCAAGTCCACCCCACATCAGAGCACCTCCAGATTATATTACCCTGTCTCTGGGCAAGTTCTGGAACCCCGTCAGGTCCAGTAAAGCCACGTGGTCAGACACTTGGTCAGGTTCTCTTACCAGCTGGCACCATGCTGAGGCCTCTTCATACTGCAGTTCTCGCAGCAATGCAGCAAAGACTTGGTGCTATGACCATGGGGATGGGTCGAGCCATTGCGAGGGCTGCTCTAGACAAGAGCAAAAAGCAAAGCAAATGAATGAGGCACGCAGGGCCATGAGGAGCGTCTGTGTGGATCTGGACTTGCACCTAAACTGAGTCCAGTGCATCTATCTCCCAAACAGCCTTTTCTAAGAATTTAGCCCAGTGAAACAAGGCAATTATGAAAGACGCAGGAAATAGAGAAACAAAACTGAGGATCAAGGTGGGAAGAATGATAGCTCTGGAGCAAGGCTGGCGAGCAAACAATGACTACTGGAACAGAAAAACACAAAGCTTTGTATGAAAGATGTTCATAAACAGTGATACATTTGAAATGTTTAAAAATGGGTTAAGATATGATAAAATTGAATTGCTCAGGAAAAAAGAAACCTCAGAAAACAAAATCAAACCAAACAAATTCATTGAGAAAGTCACGACAAAATATAAAGCACATTAACTGTGGAATAGTATTAAGTGATTTAAACGTAGAATAAGAAAAAAATTAAATTTTGATTCTAGGCACATTCCACTCTGATTAGGGAAATGATGATATTAAGACTCCAAATTTGGCCCAGTTGCAAATAATATTCATATAGCCATAGTTACAAACACTTAATTGATTTCCAACATTTATAGTCAACCTACAGACATAGCAAAAATGATTTGTGGTTTATTGAGCCAATTATACATGCTGATAAGCTTGAAAAACTAAACATGAAAATGTAACTACTAGAAATTAGCCTAAGATACAGAACTGAAGAGATGAAGAAGAAGAAAAAAGCTAAAAAAAACACATATTTTCACCTTACAAAGTGGGGATTTGAGATATTGGTGAACAAAACATATGAAATGAATGGGCATGGAGAAGAATTCTTTCAAGTGACTTCAAAACATAGTAATTTGATTGCATATTCCTAGCAGGAATTATCCTAAGAACAAAAGAAAATAATAAAAAAAATTGAACAGCATTATATAATGACATTTATTATAATTATTGTGTTATCGTTATATGAAACTACTAATTATATACTGGAGGGTAAAGCAAATAAACAGTAGTGTTAATGTATTTAGGAACCAATGTTTATAAAATAAAAAGAAATACAAAAATCAGTGAAACTAAATAGAAGTCATGTAATGTTTTTATTGAATGTCAGTACAGCATATTTATTTTTATCTTGCTAAAAATAACAAAACACAACAACTTCACTTCATGCCTGTCTGTATTGAAAAAGTCTATAGACAGTCATAACTTGGTATAAATCAGCAACTCTAGTGCCCAGATTTTGGTCTTTAGATGACACTTCCCACTAAGATCCAGGGATCCTTTTAAAACTTATTCCAGATCTATGACAGGAAATGTACAAGGTGATCCTGGGATATCTTGTTCGACCAAAAGCAAGAAAGCCATCCAAGACTACTGGGGTGATGTTGGAAGTCTCAGGAGCTGACTTGAAGTTCTTTCACCAGAGTGAAATGGAAAATATAGCACTGAAGAGAAGAATGACTCCGCTATGTAAAACAGATCAAATCTGTAAAAATCCATGACTTCATGATACCTAAAAAAAACAAGTCAGCCTCATGGGTTTGCTAGAGTACCACTTTATTATTTTGAAAATGGAAAATAAAGGAAATAAATCAGGTACTTATCCTGTCTTTCCTATACAAGCTACATTTCAAGGAAACAAATAGTTAATGTGGAATATTTCTTTACAGTGATAATTCAGAAGATATCAAAAAATTAAGAAATTTGCAGTCCTTAGTGAAATAACATATCTGGCCAAAGATCACCAGTAGTGGCTTCAATCATTAGGGTAAAAGTTGATGGGGACTTAGACAGACAGATTACACTGACATTCCCTAAACCCAGTGATTAATCCTCCCATCACTCAGTGTGGCCCAGACCCATTGCCTCTTATTCGAGTGTGATATTACAGGAAATACGCAGCTCATCCATGCACTATTACTGCAAAAAGAAGTTTTTTTTTTAATATGAATTTAATTAAGCCTCTAGGTCTTACCTACCAGTGTTATAGAAAGCATTTAAAGAACCATGCATGAAGCAGCATCATGACATGACACACCCAACTCAGCTCTTGCGTATTTCTGTTTTTTCTTTCTTCATGTGAGGAAAAACTGTACTGCTATGGAAACTATAATTATTCTCAAGGATTACAGCACACTGTCATTGACATCCAAAGTGATGTCGAGAAAAGTATCCGACCTTTCATTTACTTATTCAACCAAGGTTTATGAGCATCTGCTGTAGATCTAGCACTGCACTGAGTGCTATTGATTCAAAAGTGCTCATTTATACCAGGTCACTCTAGAGTCTCTGTTCTGGATTTGATTACAGTTCCCTCAAAAGCTAGGACTCCATTCTCATAGATAAATTAATTCTGTAGAGATATTTGGAAAGGTATAGTGGAAAGAATTCTGACCTAGTTATCAAAATATCTGATAGCTGGTAGAGTAGATATTTTGACATGATCCAGGGCCATGTTAATGAGAATGGTGTGAGTTTTAGTTTTGGAAAGTAAAATGTACATTTTTTTGTATTGCATCATAACATGGATTATTCTCAATTTGTTCATTTCTTTTGTTTCAAAGCCAAATTTATATAGAATTATTGGACTCAAAAGAAAAGTCAGGAAACCTTTAGCATTTGAAAATGAGCTTTTTTGAATTGGCTGGCAGGGATTTCATTTACAGATATGTGTTTTAAAAAATTTTTTTGCCGATAAATGGTTTTGGTATGAAAGTCAATCAGAAGAGCAATATATATATTCTGTCATTAGTCACACATGGATTTCTAGAAACGTCAGCTATTCTTCAAATCTTAGAAAGGAGAATGGAACCTCTAGAATTTCATTCTCCTATGACAGAGTCCAACAAGGAACTCCAGCAGTGGTTGCTTTTTCCATATCAAGCAAGAGATTATACACACTTGTCATGTAATTGGAATACTATATCACTTTTATAGAGGAACTTTTGATGTAACAGTCTGTCCAGTGAGAATTTTCCTATCATCCTGGCTGAGAAGAAAGCTCAAGAGAGTCTCTAGTCTTTGAAACAATTTTGAGAAAGAACCCTTCATATTTTATGGAATGCATTTTTTTCAACAAATTAACTAGAGTTATGAGAGTTTGGGAAAATAGGTCCTGTGAACTTCCTGGGATTAATGAATGTTTAATTTGCTTTCATAAAGAATATTTCTGTTTTATTGGCTCTCTATGGGCAGCTTGAAAGACTACTTCTGCACTTAAGCTTGTATCAAAGTCCCACTTTCAGAGGAAAAGACCAATTTAGCCATTTGAATCTGGCAAAAAGGACTCTTTAACTTGCATTGAGGACAGTGGCAAAAAGCTAGAATGAAGAAAGGACAATTAGGACACAAAGACATGGGCTTCCTGGAGATACTCTGAGCAGCTTTTCAAGGGAAAGCTCTAAAAAAGGAACGTGTTTGTGGTAATATGGTGGATAATCTTGAGATTATCTACCCAGCATCCCTGCTCTGCAAATTTCCTCTCATCTCAGTCCATTTCCTTGGTTATCATGGGAGTTATGGCAAGCGTATACTATTACTGAGTGCCTTGATTGTAAATTGTGAAACTTAAAACTTCTGTGTATCCATATTTCTTCCCACATGTGTAAAGATCCAGACATAGCTGGCTTAGAGGGATAAAAGAGAAAACAACAAAGCAGAGACATAAAAGGATGAGAGAAAAGACATGGGAAACAGAGAGAGTCCTGAACATTGGTATGCTGGATGATGTTTAACAACTGGTTACCATTTTCCTAAAAAGGCCTAACCAGTTGAAGGATTTGCCAATTACTATGGTGTAAATTCTTCTATCATGGCTGATTTCAAAGTACTAATGGGATGTCAATGAATGTGAGTTGGAAAGGGATTCCCAGTAGCACACATTATACAATATTTCCAACATATAGATACAATAAATGTATATAATTTCATGAGCATAGGTAATAGTAAAATATCAAATAGATAATAATAAAATCAGTAACAGTAAAAAAAATTATGAAATGGTGAGATCTGGTTAATACCTAAATAATTTACTTAACTGTAAGTTGGTTCAGTTTAATTTTTAATAATGCCTGTGTTTTACAGGCAGTTTTCAAACTTCCTCAGTTTAATAATTGGCTCTAGTGAGCTGGTGGGACTGGTTCTGGAACACCAGTGGTCCTGATCGTATATACAATCTGATTTCAGTGCCTCTTAAGTCCAGCAACCCTATTCTTGTCCTTGGATTACCTGAGATAGCTCCGTGCCTTTATAATAAGTCTCCCTGTTCCTCTCCCTCTCTCTCTATCTCTCTGATAAATATAAGGTAACTCATATTGGATTTGGGCCATTTGTAACATAAGTAGCTGTTTTACTAGGGGATTGGCTCTCACTACAATTTTAAAGATAATAAAAGAAGCTTCTCATAGTACTTCCTTTTCACGGATTCCTTGTGGTTAATATTTTGATATACACTGACTTCTTTCCTTTCCTCATGATTCCTTATACCTATTATCTTTCCACCATCCAGCCTGCCACAATAGCTTTTCTTATGAACACCCTCAGGGCCAGTGAGAATATTAACTGAGAAGAGGGCATTGCTCATCTTCAAGGTTCAAATTAGGCTTTTTCAAAAGTCTGTGGTAGAAGCATCATCTTGAAAGCAAGCCTTTCTATTATTTCTGTTATTATTATAGAAGCTAGGTTTCTTGAGTGATAAAAAATTCTGATCATCTCCAAATCCCGAGATCCTTGGAGTTCTCAGAACACAGTATTTATGCACAGTGATAAATGAGAGAACGAAGAGGGATACATGACAATGTAAGAGCAATTTTCTATCCCAAAGAGATAGGAAAGTTAGAATAATGGGTCATAATGGAGAATCATTTAGGATATGACTAGATCTTAGACTCTGGAACTGGCTGGGGTGGATGTGTAGCAGTGTAATGAATTCTTGATAGAACCAACACATGTTTGAGAGTCTCCCAGAATATAGAAGACCACAGATTTTGGCAAGTCCTACTGCAGGTTTCCAACACAGTCTCTGAGCACTGAAGTAGAATGACTAAGGAGCATGTACCAGTGCCTGGGTCTAAAGGCAGCCTCAGAGATTCCCCAGACCCTAAGGAGAAGAGAGGAAATGCTGAGGCCAGTAGACCACAAGAAGCCTAATAGTAGAGGAAAGGATGCAAGGTTTACACTCACAATAACCAGAGGTTATTGCAGCAGCAGGAACTCTAGCAGTGAAAGCGACACAGACCAACTGCCCTGTTCCAGACACATTGAATCACCCTCTAGCAGAAGCCAGGATGAGCAGAAGGTGGTGGTTGGATCAGTGGTACCAACTTACCCATACTGGCATTGCCCTTCTAAATAAACTCCTAGGAACTCACAGTACCTCTACAGAGAACAGGAGAAAGAGAAGGAGATGAGAAAGTCTGAATTGATTGAGTGACCTCAAAGTGACTGTATTTCACAGTGCAAGTGACTGAGGTCTCCTGAATTAGTAAGATTTTGTTATCTACTTAATCAGACATAGGCCTTATGAACAGAGTTACATTGTGTTACAAAGAGAAGAAATTTTAAAGTTACCTTTTTATTACACCTGAGATTTTTTCCAAAATAATTTCTAAAAATTTAAGTTAACTTTTCTTACACCTGAGACTGTTTTTTCCAAAATAATTTCTTAAGTGGGATTTATAAAAATCCCACTAAAAATGTCTGGCTCAGATTAGTGTTAAGAATAGGGATCACAGAATTTGAGATTTAGCCTAAGTGTTCCTTGCCCCATTTTCTAGCCTGAAGTCTACTTGAGAAAAATGTAGTCTGAGAGCCACCAAAGTACAACTTTAATCTGTCTATGGGATTCACCAGTTGCCGCAGGGCTGTATTCTTTCCATACAAATATGTAGGACCAATGAGCACTTGTCGGCACAATGGTTTTCCCCATCCAATTTTCGTATTTCCATTTCCGTCTGAGGATTGGAGTAAGTCCAAAGTGAAATTGGGCATTTGTTCATTCCAAATATTTTAGTCTCAATCTAAGATAAGTGCTGTTTGATTGTAGATAAAGCAAATATGACACTTTTTTAAGAGAAAGAAAGGAAAAATGAATCACCAATTGAGCTTATAAAAATACAGATTCTGAAATGCACCCTCAAAGATTCTTATTCAGATTCTGGTCTTAGAAGAGTTCAGGAAGGTTCATATCAACAAGTAGCTATCTTAGGTAACCGCTTGAAAAAAGAAAGGAATAAACTCTGCCAATTTAAGCACAAAGTGTCCTTAAACAGATCTGGGGTAATTCATAGAATTCAACAATAAGCTGGAAGGCCAAGCTTTGCAAAGGACAGGCATTAAGAATCCCAGGTGATCTAAGTAATGCTTCATTAGTAAAACATTTCTCTGGGGGTACTTCCCTCCAAAAAAATGAATTACACTCCTATTCAGTCTCTGTATCAGTTTTCTGAAGACTCAAACTCCAGGAAGAGCCTATCTGATAGGCCAAGTTTGGGTCTTATGTCCT